>JZKD02S2178210.1:0-24173 GCA_000966675.3 Picea glauca | reverse complement strand
TAACTCTTAGGAGATTATCCGCCAACCTAGTTCAGTTATGAAGTAGAATGTATTAAGTTCAACACGTGATTAATCACTTACTAAATCAACAATACATCACAATATTATTTAACGCATGAGTAATCGTCAACTCTAATTCTCAGGGCACACAGTAATCATCGATCTATCTACAAGGCACAAGATAACTATCAACTCTATTAACACCATTACATCATTTTAGTTGTGCAAGAGAAGTCTTGGTTTAAACTCACGGTGTCAGGTATCTAAACACATCACCTACTAAACATCAATTACTTGACGACCACTTCTCTCTCTAACAACACTCAAAGTAATCAAACCCAACTCAACGTAAATTCAGGGCATACAAGCGTGTCTTGTTTCCATGAGAAAATCCGAACTTCAAAAGTTATAGTGGGTGAGAAGAAGCTAAAGAGTAAGTTTATAAGGTGGAAATTGGATTACATCCCTCTCCAACCCTCATTGTATCCCACCTAACCATTCTAGAAAAATCCCTCGAAGGGATTAACCCTCTTATTCAATTGTGAAGTAGAAGCACCTATGAAGGAAGACTACCTTACTACTTTTAATAGTTTCACTCACAT
Source organism: Picea glauca (assembly GCA_000966675.3). Taxonomy (NCBI): domain Eukaryota; kingdom Viridiplantae; phylum Streptophyta; class Pinopsida; order Pinales; family Pinaceae; genus Picea; species Picea glauca. The sequence goes on along the minus strand of JZKD02S2178210.1, from coordinate 23,571 downwards.
AACTCTAAGTAAAAATTTGGAGAATGGTTTAATTTGGTGGAAAATAATCAAGCCATGATGACTAACATGGATTATCCTGAAATATATGGAACATATTAATCTGGAACATAATAATCTGAATTTTAAAATTTTAAAATACCAAAAAGATTTAATACGCATGTCAAAAATATTATTTAAAAAGGACTTGGGTGGAAGTGGGTTCATCAATAAAAATTTATAAGATAAAAACCAAGGTTTTTATCCCCAAAAACTTCCTTCTTTAAAAAACCATGAAGGGTCATCCTGAGCGCCATCTGTCAAACATAAATTGAAACCCTAAGATTTTATGTCATACGGTGATCACAGGACGTTGGCTTCGCAGAATTTTTAACACGCAGACCACTCTTTAGGGAAATAAGTGAGGAAGGAGGAGTCTAGGATGTTACTCAAAGTTCACACATATGGGTTTTGTCAAGCGAATCCGAGTTCCCATCAGATCAACCTTTATTGGTTGAAGCGTACCACTAATCTCATTCAATCTTCTAATTTACTCCAGGCAGAGTGGTTTATGAATACAAAATAGAGAAAGCTTCATCTCTAGGAGACAGGGAATATTACTGAGATTATGAGTGATAGGAATCTATACTCGATCGGGAGGGATCAATATTTCTATAAAAAGAGAAGAGCTTCACTTCTCTAACCTCTCCATAACGTATAGATTGAAAGGAGAAAAATGACTTCTAGGTGGTTGACATGCACTTTTGGAGAGGAAGGGAAAACATGAAAAGAACCAATCTAGAAACGCAAAAAAAATAAAACACCATATAGAAATTTCTACGCTCAACACAATATCTCCTTCCTAAATTCCTATTTTACTACTTATTCTCAAGGATGTTTGGTCGAGCTCTTTTTATTCTTCTTTCTTTTTAATTTCTCCTACTTTTTCTATATAAATGGAAAAGGATCTACTGGAATACTACCGAATGTTCTCATTTTGTGCATCAAACCTGAGTTATTCATGTTTATCAATCAAATTTATGTTTGGTGTGTGAAAAAACATGAGCATAAGTGGAGGGAAATTACAAAGTTTACGCAAGACCAAGGACCTACTGTCCGAACCTGGAAACGTCAAGTCAATTACAATAAGTTACTAAAAATTTGCAAGAGGTGGAGGCCCAACAATGGAAGGTGTAGAGGGATTTCTCATACAAAAAGAAGTCGATTGAGTGATGAGATGAAGGTATTCAACATCAAATGTGTGGAGAATAGAAGAGATAAACCCTTCCCCCTTACACTCTCCAGGTTCCATTTCGAATTGCAAAAACAATTTACTTGACCAAGATTAACCCATGAAAGCTCAAGCCCATAAGATGAACAAAGAGCGAGCCCACGAAGGTTGTTGACTGGAGTGACCAGGCCTGAATTCTTAGCATCCGTGTATCAAAAATTCGATGGCAGTGCTCTTTGCTTCTATAAATATTTATTCTAGCTTAGAATTTCAAAGTAATGGCAGTGGTCATACTTTTGTACTTATATTTGATGCTCAAATTTAAATAAAGAAAAATATAGTGACAAAACGTTCAACTCATATTTGGAGGATGAAAAGAAATGCAGAGAGTAAAGAAGGTGGAATTTTCTCAACAATCAATGCCGAGTGAAAGGAAAATACGTTGAGGGTAGAATACTACCGAAATGTATTTACTGTGTGAATGGAGCTTGTTGTCAGGAGAAACACCAAGAATAATGGTAAATCTTTTGGATTCATCAACTATTTCAAGGTACGGGGGGGAATTTGAAATGAAATTGCAAGCAAAGGATAATCCACACAGACCAAAATTTAATAGATAGAAGAAAAGAATCAGAATGGAATTAGAAGAACTCCAGTCAGACAACGAATGTATACAAGCAATCATAACCATAAATCCTTCTTCAATAAACTGGACAAACTTTTATTTCATGGAGTAGAACAATATCAATTGAATTTACCAACTACTGTTCCAGATATACATTACAATATTCATCAATATCGATATTCATATACAAGAAAATTATAACTAATTTACAATGCTAAATTTACACATGCGTACCATAACCAAAGGAGAAGAATATAAGTTCGCCATCTCATGCTTGCGCTCCATCCAAATCCTTCTTTCTAACCGCTAAGACCTCACCGGTACATCCTAGCCAATACTAGGGGTTGTCTTCTTCCCCCTGATCCCCCAAGTCGCAAAGGGGCCACGTACACAAACTAGAGAAAGTTAGCTCCCATCTCACCTCACAAGTTCAAGATACCACTCTCTATATGAGCTGGGTATCCCAACTCCCACAAGAAAAGCTAGTCAAGAAAAAAATCTGGCAACATAACCTTGCGCATACCAGTCGTGATCCATTCCCCTCCTTTGCCATTTCTTGTATAGAGTTCTCTGTAACATCCCACTCTGGCACATTGAGTGAACTTATTCTTTGAGGACACTTGCTTGCAAGTGATCCAGACTATTATGCTATTAAAACTTTTGATTTTGACTATGAGGCATTATGGGTTGATGACATGTTGTTTTACCACATTGACATAGACAAGTGCTATTGACTCAGTTTTACTGAGTGTGCAAGGTTTTGGACCTTGAGGATGCAGAGGCATCGATGGAACCCCTTGGACTCTGGATCGAGTCAGGGAGTGTAACATTGGGGTTTGATTGTTTTTGCTATGATATTAGTGCATCTGATTAGATGATATGATATGGATATATTCTGACATGATTTGTTGATGATGTAGGCTAACGATAGCTTGTCGACCAGACTCACATATAGAGTAAAGGGGTCACACACGACTACCAGAGATGTGAGGGAGAGGTATGGACAACAACCCTGCCACAACCTACTAGCACTCCCGCCATGGCTTGAACTGTAGGTTAATGATTATCTAGTTTGAGAGGACCCACGATGCCGTGAGGGCAGACTGCGACAGTCGTTCACGATGATTCTAAGGGGCATGCAATAAAGCGGGGGTCTTATTCCTTAGAAGCCCTTAGTCTCCCACAAGTTCACCTAGCGGAGTATTGACTCTAGGGGTTATTGATGTCTACCAAGTCAGTCAAGAGGCGAGTGGCACCCTTGGAGCACGTGGTGCATCCTGAAGGGCACATCGTGCAAGGAAACATATGAGGCAAGTGGCACCCTTGGAGCACCTAGTGCGTCCTGAAGGGCACGTCGTGTTGATGATGATAGAGGAATGAACCTAGAATGGCCTCAGGACAAATAACATGTTAAGTAAAATTTTAAAAACAATTTCCCTAATTAATGTCGCCTAGAACGAAATTTAAGGCCTAAGTCTAAATTACGCTACTCGTAAAAAATTTTATTAAAAAAAAAAAATAGTAATAAAAATAATAAAAATAAAAACAACTTAAATAATAATTATGAGCTTTGTTAATCTTGTAACATGAAAGGAGTAAGAAATTTAATAAAAATGTATAACATGAAGGGAGTAAAAAAATTAATTTATTCATAAAAAAGTAAAATTATGTTGGATTAAAAGTTAAAAAGGGAATTAATTGTTTTATTACCTTAATAAACTAAAGTATTATAATTAAATAAGAAAAGGGGAGAAAGAGTTAATTTCACACATAGCTTTTTGAGTTCTAAGTAAAAGGAGAGAGAGGGAAAATAAAAAAAATAGGAAACTAGGGAAAAGAGGTAACATAAAAAGGGAAAAAGGGAACCTAAGGGAAAAAGAGGAAAATCAACTTAGTAAAGAATATACCATTTAAGAGATTTCTAATTTTAAACTCAATTTAATAAAAGGGAAAGCTATTAAAACCTTTAAGAGAATTTGGGGACACCTAGGAGTGATTCTAGGAGTAACTCTAGGTGGGTGAGGGAAATAGAGATAATTACTTAATTAAAGAAATTAGTTTATGGAGGAATGTAGGGGATGGGGAACACTTGTACAGAGAGGAATTTTTAAGAATTTATTTTTAAAAAACTTTAATTAAATGAGATTTTAGGATAGAAAGGAAGTTCGAAACTCTATATAATGAAGGAGGAAGAAGAAAGAATGACCATATTCTTTTTACGTAATGTTATGCTGCAGAAATATCGACTTGACTAATTTACTTGTGAGAGTTGGGATACCCAACTCAGAGAGGAGTGGTAGCTCGGCCTTGCAAGGTGAGCTGGGAGCTAGACAAAATCTCTGGTTAGTGTGTGTGGCCCCTTTGCAGCTCGGGGGGCTAAGGGGGAAGAAAAAGATGATACCAGAGATGTGGAGAATTTCCCCTTGATTTTCTAATGGGTTTCCTTGCAATAATAAAAGGAACTCTTCATTAATCGATACCCAAGGATATTGATAATAATAGAATTTATATCCTAGGAAATAACAATTTACACAAGGTTGAATACCTAGTAAACTGGGGTCACTGTGAGATATTTGGTTTCGAATCCACTTAGTCAAAATGAAATACGATCACTATGAATAAAAATTAATCTGAATCCGGGATATCTTCGTTTGTTTGTTCATGAATCTTAGTGGGAAATAGCCAAAGATATAGATTAAAGAGTGAAACTGATATAAAAAAAAAACATGTAAATGTATAGGACTTGGCGTCTTATATCTCACTAAGGAGGACGGTACATAGACCCTTTCTGATGTTTTCTTTTGGGGTCATTCCTTAACGAGTTTTCAGTTCGAAGATGGAACTTCTAGAGTACATACAGAGTGTTTTATAATTTTATAATAACATACTATGGTTGTTTGAATACTAATAGTAACCATAGAACTTATTATAAAATATGTATCATGAAGGGAGAGTAAAAATATTACCTTAATCATTGTTTGAGGTTCTATCTTAGGATAGACTTATGACAAGTGACGTTGTTTGAGGTTCTATCTTAGGATAGACTTATGACAAGTGACAGTCAGGATAAAAGTATACCAGTTCTTAACCACAAAATTTATACCATCCAGTATGATGTAAAGGTATAATATAACGCATAGTGTCATCCACGCAATGTTAATAAATGCTCTAGGTAGTTATATAAGTATACATGCTTATACCCTAAAAAAACAAATTCCACGTCGGTTCATTACAAACGTATGCGTAGAAAATAATTATGGGAATTTAGAGAAGAATTACTTTTTGATTCTTGAATATGGGTAATACGAAGGATTATGAATCTTCCCTTCCCATCTATATTCTTAACAAAATAAATTTTATACCGAAAACTTAGCAACGACTGTTAGGAATGGAAAAATGAATCGTGATCTCTTGGTTAGAGTTCAATATAGTCATCCTCCCCAAGATTTCAAAGGATTACCTCTTTCAAACAAAAACTAAATTTGAAAGAACAATATTTTGTCTGCAGAAGAATCAATAAATCATAGGAACTACCAGAGAATGCTTCTTGCGTAAAGGATGAGAATCAACGAAGAAACTAAGTTCATTTTACATTTCCAACATGATTTTTTCATTGATCTCTTAACTTGTACCTGATTTCAATGAAGGGTACATTTTCTTCCAAGAAAAATAAAGAATACATGTGATATAGTAAACGTGGGCCTATATGGTTGGTAGAAGCTACGCAGTGGTAGAAAAAGAGCATTTTGTCCTTAATTAGACAATGGACATGAAGTGTACAGAATTAAACTCAGAAGTTAACCTACATTAATTTGTCACTTCCAACATTAAGTGTTGAGTCATTTTCCATCCACTTTAGCATCATATGGTCGAGAATGCCTTGGATCTTGATTTCCTTTGGTTAATATTCTTCCGCCTAATGTATTTAAAAATATAGAGGGTTTAACTTAAGTTGTTATATTTTTTATAGTTGAAATAACTCATTTAAAACCATTGTATTATCTAATATCTCAACGTAGCTCTTAACATTTTTGGAAATGTCTTCCAAACACTTATGGAAAAAACTTGGAGTTAATCCTTCACTAGGATGTGAAGATGGACATCCTTTTGTAGAAAATGTTTTGAGATTATGTTAATTCTGAGAATTCTAAACTATATAATTCTAAGAAGAGAATATGGTAAGAGGTAAAGTGTTGGGAAGAAATCCCAATTATTCATTAGAAATATAATTTCCCTTCCTATCAAACAAAGGGATGACGAACTTCAGTTATATATGTGGTTAAGTCTTAAGATCTTGTCCATAAATTTTAGAAAACAATTCTATTGGAAAAGATCATATTTCTTTTTCACATGGATTCAAATAATACATAGGTACATATTTACCTTAGTTCCTCTCAAAAATAATATTTTGAACTTAGTATAGTAGTAGATTGTAATTCATGAAGTACCAAGATTTTCTACCATTGAAGGGACAAACACAGAAATGAAATAAATAAAGGAAAACTAAAAAAACAATTACTAGTGATTTGGGGTATGCTACATTTAAATAGTAAAATTTTGTTACATCAATTATGTTAATGAATGTATGTATCAGTTAGCATAATTGTATTTCATAATATCCCATGAATAGGTGCTACAAATTTTGAATCACCATAAATAGATATTCCAATAAAACATTATGCCAATTGTAAGTTACATATCTTTCAAATCCTTAAATTGCAAGTTGTCCTCCTGGACGACCTTCCTTCTAATGTATTTTTGAAATTTCAGCCCCTCCGAGTCTCACATATTGGTCTCTAATACTTTTATATATCATCTCTATAATTCCATAGGTTTGACAAAACTTTGATTTTCCAAGTTAAAGTTATGATAACTTTTCCAAACCTTGTTGTTTTTTGGACTTTTCTTTAGAGCGAACTTGTACAAAATGCCACATGTCCAATATTTGATACATGAATCTGAAAATTATACTAAAAATAATATGGACTGTCTTGTTTCAAACATAACTAGTCTCCTTGAATTTGAATCCTGTATGTAGAAGATATGACGATTTTACCCTGAACTCTTGTTTGAGACTAGTAATAGGACTAGTCAAACAACATATCTTCCACAGGACATATCACTGAAATTATAACGACCGAGAAGATAAAATTTATACCATATATACCTTGCAATGTCTTCTGAATAAACTCTCGTTTTTTCTATCTAAATGGTCCTAGAAAAAACTTATAGCGGAAAATCCTAATATGACTTGTTTGGAAAAGAGGAAACCTAGGATTAATGCTCTAATACCAAATGTTATGATCCAATGCATTAAAAAATGATAAAAAAACAATTATTACAGTCTAATTCGAGGGGGAAAGATCCTTTTACAATATATCCAATTCATAATACAATATGAGATGAGAAATTATGATCTGAAGACTAGGTATCCTTCATATATATATAATATGAAGGGGTACAATTATGATGAAAGGGTGCAATGAAGTGTTCTATCCGACCTACACATATAACATTAGAAATGAAATAATTCAATAAGTAGGGATTAACAAGGGTTTTATCGATAACATGCATATTTTTCTAGGAATTAACATTGTTTGATGTTAATCCATTCTTGTATGACAAATATCCATATTGATCCACCATTTATTCTTTAATATTTTTGAGAAATTTAGCTAATGAAGTTAGAGTGAAATTTGAACCCATATCTAAAAAGGAAATGATGAAGTGACTAAATACCTAATATTGTGTCCATGTGTAATCATTATAATAGAATAAATTAGGAGATTCATAGAACTACTAATATCCTTTTCCTTCTTACCCAACTTCGATATAGAAGTATTTTCCTTATCCATCTTGTTATGCATAATGCTCAAGTTCTAGGATAGTTATCTGAATTAAATCTATGGGAATATAATACAATGTAATGACTAGTAATATAGTTATTATGGGTCATTTGAGTTATCAATACATTCTACTTTGATTGGATCAATTTTGTCCCTAAGTTTGTTGGTGATAGAGACAGTCATTACACTTACAAACAAGTTATTCTTTGTGATATCAACATATGAAAATTGATTTCTCATTATTTTTCTAAGATTGGAATATGACGCTCAAGGAAAGGCCAACAACTTTATTTGTTAACCAGTTTCCAAAACAAATCCCAATTCATATTTGAATTCTATAATATGAGAGGTTCTCTTGTTCCATCTTGATGTATTGAGTGCATTAGATGTGGATCCTTATTTGAATTTTAGTGCATACTATTACTGATTTGAATTGTATCATTGTATTATTTGACATCCATCTCAATTCTTTGTGGGTGAAAAAATTGGAGGAAACATCTTGCAGATCCATTTTAGCAGTTGTTTTGAATTTAGAAATTTGGGTCCCCAAAACTTGATGAAGTATTCTGAATCCATTTTCAGGCATAAAACAACATATTTTTGTGTTCCAAATATTACTATGAATCCTTTGACTATATTCCATACACTGAGACCTTTCCAATGCTACAAGAATCACCTTAATCAAACTTCATATGTGAAAGTTATGCCTCCATCAACTTGACATATCATATTGATCACCATGTTGCAAGTGGATCCCACATCAACCCCCATTACTTAATTGTGTGGGGTTAGACATGTAGTGAATTCTATATAACATTATAGAAGCTCCAAAATCAATCACTAATTGAGGGTTGAGGAAGTCAATTCCCTAACCCTAGACAACTATTAGGATATATTAAATATTAGGCTACTAGGAGGAGAAGGGGATCCATTATTTTGCATTATAACTTGTTCAATAGTTGAGAAAAGAAAATGAGAGTGGAATTCTATGAGCATAATAGAGGAGGAAATATTTTATATCATCCATGCAGGCCAGAATGTCAAAGACAACTCCACAAACAGTGCCTATTGAAGTTTTTGTATCCAGTATTGTCATAGTTCAAATTCGTTGGTCAACTTCACCGACTCATATTAGGTTTGAGACTATGATGATCAGAAGTTCATTTCTAGCTATTTGTTTCAGTTCAAAACTAGATTGTTGGTTTTCTCATTCAGGAAATAGAAGGTAGTCTCCTTATCGACTAGAGAAGCCGAATAATGTGGCATCGTTCATGTAGGTATATAGGAAATCTAGAGTCACTAACTTCTGGGGGAACTCAGGTTTCCTGTTCAAACCTCAACTATAATCTATTGTGACAATCATAGTGACATTCAAGTTTCTAACAACCCTATTTCCCACACTAAGATGAAGCATCTTGAGCTCCATGCTCACTATTTATGAGAGTTGGTTAATGAGAACATTTTATCTCTTTTCTATTACATAAATGTTGATTGGGTAGTTGACATCCTCATTAATCATTTATCTGAAGTTATATTTATAAATATTTTTATGATGCTTAGGCTTTAAGAAGTTGCAATTATGGGGGGGTGTGCTACTGACGTAATTTAACCTCCTGAATCTCCAGAGTCGCAGGTTGATGGGGGGTGTTTAAACATCAAGTTATGATGGTTCATCACACTTCTCTTGGACTCAGTCAGTCAAGAGGTCGACCTACATATGGAAACAGTAAGTCAATTGATCAACCATATCTCTACATTAGTAGGTCGAGTAGTCAAGAAGATTTTTGGTCACACAATAGTCCAGTGGTCGAACATTGTTTGTCGGTGGATCAACCAACCAAGCAATTGAATATGAGTCAGAAAAATGGATGGTCAACTCATTCATCCTTTTTGAGTCGACTAGACAACACAAATTTTACAGAGTCAAGTCTAACCATCGATGGTTATATTTGGACAATATCTTCTCAATTCAAAATAAGTTAGTTTTATATTCAAGCTAAAAATAGCAAGCTTGATGGGTCATTATCATCATTTCGATATCGTTGTTGTGTACATGATATCCAATATGAATTTTGAGGTTCTAATCACAATCCACTATGCTTAAGTCCTATAACGATGTCTTTATACAACCCATTTTTTTTTATCTACAAAACTTATTCTTCTTCAATTATCTGCATTTATGTTTACATGTTTCATATCAAGTTACACCCAATCCCCAACAACAACTCTAATGGGAATCCTTCAAATATTTTACGGAATAATGCTTCACATTATCTTCAAAGTTTTCAGTAGTCAGGTGTCAGTTTTTCCTTGTGCTTGTTACAATCCTAAGGTCAACAGCGAACCCAAAATAGTATTCCTGAATAATCATAGGTAAGGGATATTCATCTTTGATGTGGACACTAGAGATTTCTTTTTCTCTATCATAAAATTTATAAGCCTCTTTGAAAATCACTTGATTATAGACAAATGAAGAGAAGGTTGCGAGTTGTATATCCCTTATATAGAGTTTTTTATTCATTCTAGAGTTTTCCTACCTAAGGAAGTTAAACTAGTACAACTCATAGAGAAAATATTGATCATGTGGTGAAGTAGAAAATAATGCATCAATAAATTTCTCTTGGGTGTAAATCTCAGTTGCATACCGTACTTTTATTTGTTTAATATTGAATATTATCCATCTTTCATGGAGGAATATTCCATATATGGTGGATGGAAATCTACATGGTAAGGCTTGCAAGGCTAGCCCACACACCTATTGAAATTGATATTGGCTATGAGCCAACTGCCCCTTGTAGTCTCGAATCCAATTATTTGACTTAGTTTCATGATAAACATACAATTTGAACCATTTTCCCTTAAACTTATCAATATAATTTCTATGGCTTTCCTTGTGAATGACTCGCAAGTCAAACAATTCATCCTTGTTTCTCCAGTATGGAAAATCAAGTTTGAGTTGCAAGAATTCATAGGTTTTCACCATTATGTCATTGGTGATGGAACTAATGAACTTCTCTACACATGAAATTGTAGCCTTATTTTTGTATTGTGACTTCTCTTCCTCCACTAAGGTATTCTCGTGCTCTGCAACTCTATCTTCTTTATAAATTTCTACTCACATATTTTGGGGATCCTCAAAATCCTTTATTCTTCAATGTTCTTTTGAAATATTATTCCCATTATTATACATTTCAGTATTCCTATATTCCTCAAGAATATCATGCTCGTTACCCTCAACTAATATTAATGGTGTTTTAGATTCAAATGCTTCTAAAATCACATCTATATTGGAAGCCTTTCTTTTGTACTCGACAAATTATTTCTTCAACTTTGAGTTCTTTAGTTGAAGAATATCAATTGTTTTGAATCCTGATAATTTATACATTCCTAAGCCCCCTCCCTCCCAGGAAATCCCTTTTCCCCCTTCTGTAACAACCCTCTGTTACGCCTAAAAAAAGTTGAAGCACCAAATGCATTTTTTTTTCATTAAGAAATTAACATCAACACATGATCATGGAAGCACCTATTCAACACCATCATAAGTAAATCAGTACCATTTACTCATCCTCTAAATCACTAACAATGAAATCAACGCATCAACGAAGGATAGCGAGACATAAACATAAATAGTGTAGCAAATTAGCACATCATAATATCTTGAAGCAATTTACAACAACATTCAATCAGATAATGAATATAAAATGACTACCCACCCAACCTACCCTAGAAGGTTAGGAACTCCAGGACACATAAGCAACACTCAAGCCAAGGCTCCAATTGATTTTAACCATTTAAGGTCTCAGGGTTGGCGATTGTTCTGAGCAACATGGAGGTGTCTACATCCCACTAAAAAAACAAGTCCAATGATCAACTAGATCAATCCATCAATCTTATTCATCAATTAATCATGACGCAAGGGTAATCATTATCGTTATCAATCATACCTCAACATTTAAATATTCGATGCACATGAGAGTAAACAAATCTAGAACTATCACATGACAACTGAAGTAATGACACAAGAGAAAACTAGTCACTAAATCAGTCATATATCTAATAAATTCATGATGCAATATTAATTAGAAACTTATTCATGACGCAAACATTAAATTCAACGGTGCAAGATCAATTATCAATGATATTCATAGCGCAAGATTCCCACCACATAAATGCAATCATTCATCACATTAAATTTCATTTCTCGCAAGAAGTCTAACACCTAAACAATCATTCTTTACATCATATGTTCATTGTGCACAAGAATTCTAATATCTAAACAATCATACATTACATTATAATTTCACTACACACAAGGCGTCTAATTACTCAATCATTTACACGTCAACATTACTTCAATGGCACAAAAGAGTCTATTTAATCACCCAGTTCATTTAATATACAAATAATCTAGTCACACCTAGTTCAAGGCACAAAGAAAATCAAATCATTTATCTTTTAATCAACATCAACTTTATCTAAGGCACAAGAATAACTAACTACATAAAGCTTCAATAAAAGATAAAACTATTTAATTAAGGATGCATCGACTTTCTTGAAATTCATAAGAAATTCTTAAGAATGTGCATTCCCATAGCAACAAATTTGGGAACCATCCATCTTGAGTGCACTCACCTTACAAACTAATTTACTAAGTTACATTGATTTTTCTTAGAACTCTACCAAGACTATTATTTTATAACACTTAATAAAGCGTTCTCACAGTAGGACTACATGCAATCCCTGAAAAATCGTAGAATGATTTCGATAAGTTATCTTTAATTTCGTAACCATGATTTTTTTTTTTTAAAGATATTGTAATGCTGCTATGTAAAATTTTTGTATACTATTGTATATAAACCAAACGAGAAACTTTCCCGTGGAAAAAATAAAACACTGTTTTTCATATTTGAAGGCTTCAACACTGATTTTATTTGCAAAGTTAAAGGTTTCGTTTACAATCTAATGACAAATATCCTCAATGCATGACAAATATCCTCAATGCATGACCTAAGAAATTAATGGCTTAGCGTTTGACTTTTATCTTGTTGCAACCATCCAATTCGCAGAGTTAATTACTGACGAACGCTTGGCGAATTTAAAGGGAAAACGCAGAGAGTATCGACAAGTAATTCATTGAGTAGAACAGTAAGAATTCGCTGAGGGCGATTTCGCTGAGGAAAATTCAGAGGGAAAATCAAGAACATTAAAACGCCAGGTAGGCCTCGAATTCTTGGAAAAACTGAATCAAACGCAAAGAAACGAGAAAGACATCATTGTGCTCTTAACGGAATTGTAAGGGTTAAATTTAGCTCATTAAAATCTCAGAGGAAAGCCTGCCATCGCAGAGCATTAGAAGGAATTCACCCGGGAGTAATTATTCACATAAAAATCGCAGAAGTAACAATATCAGTCGCTGGGCATTGTCCACGAATTTTGTTGGGAAATTGAGTTAAAAGCGTTGAGGCAATTAGGGAGAATCTTCGCAGAAACAAGAGGGAAATTCGCACACAGAAAAAAGGAAAAACCGCAGAGAAAAAATAGAGAATCTCGCAGGGACGTTTGATGGTGGGAAACACATAGACATTACCAGGAAAGGAAAACGCGTGGCTGTATCCAAACGTTGAGCTGATCACACCTCAATCACAGAGTTCAAGGGAAAAATTTCACCTTTAGATATTACCTAGCTGGGCAAGTTTGCACAAGGAAAGAAAACGCAGAGTTCAAGGAAAATCGTGGTAATGCAGAGCAAGCAAATGCAGAGGAAAAGATGTATGCAATCGTTGAGTAATAGGGAAAATTGCAAAAAAGGAAACAAGTATAATTCACTGGGTAAATTAAGATGAAATCGTTGAAGATGAATGTAAAATTGTTGGGTGAAAACCAACTGAAAATCGTAGGTATAACCAGGTAAACTCACAGAGGAAAATCGTTAAGGAACAGAAGGGTTTAATGGACAGAAAACGCTGGGCTAAATCCCAACTAAGGAAAGGTTACCCATCAATAAGAAAAAAACGCAGAGAGATAAAATCACATCGCTGGGCAGAATTTTTTGGGGTAGAAGGCAGAGATTATTTCAAATTGCTGGGAGAAAATCTCCTTGGGAAAAATGTTGAGATTAAAGAGAAAATCGTTGAGCAAGTAGTTAATTGTTGGGATGTGTTCTCCCCATCCAATGCAGAGATTAAGAATGATGGGCGAAAATATTAAAAGAACGCAGAGATAAGTTTACTAGGGTAGGGTTCCAGACTTTGAAAAACGCAGTGGGGAAATCACAAGAAATCAAATTGCTCAAGGAAGTCTAAGCGTAGGGTTCCAGACTTGGATACCCAAGGAATTGAATGCAATGCAATCGTATGTTGGGCCGTCGCAATGTTATAACATACAGAAAATCGTTGGGTAAGGGGTACAAATTCGTTGCGCATGGAGGCATAAATTGTTGAGTAATGAAATAAGAATGAGCTGAGAAAAAAGGGGGAAAGTCACGGAACTGAGGACTCTTCCAAAACACGGCAAACAAGCAGCAAGTGCGATGGATAAGTTTTACCAAAAAAAGGGTGGACGTAGAGAATAAACACACAAAATCTCTCAGAGTAACCCCCGTTATACTCCCTCCCGCCCTACACACACACACATATATATATATATATATATATATACACTTAAAACATTGTGACTTCAAATAAATATACACTAAACTTAATACATTGCATTTACTAATTCAATGAGGAATACCGTAACAGAAGTTTTTCTGTGTTTGCGCTCCATCCAGCTCCCAGCTTGCTAATCACGAACACCTCACCGGTACCTCTCAACCAACGCTAGGGGTACTCTTATTCCCCCTTAACTCGATGAGAAACAAATGGGCCACACACAAACAAAACCAGAAAACTCTATCCCCCAGTTCGCCTCACAAGGTCAAGCTACCACTCTCTTTCTGAGGCTAAGTATCCCAACTCTGATAAGAAAAATCAATCAAAGAAATTTTGGCTGCATAACTTTACTCATACCAGTCATCCCCATTCCTCTCGTCGGCCATTTATTTTATAGAAATTTTCTTAGAGACCACTTTCTATTGCACATTTAATTCGTTTTATTAAAAATTAATTCAGAATTACTCCCCCGCACACTTGTCACCCGTTCCCTTAGTTGCACAAATAAATTCACCATTTAATTTAATTAAATTTCAATTTCTCTCACCCATCCTAAAATCACTCCTAGCTGTCCCTTTATTTCCTCTATTTCCTTTTTAATGACTCACACTTTTATAAAACTTAGTTGTGTTTAATTTAAGAAAGTTCTTTACTTAGACTAGACTAGATTCTTTTCTATGTTTCCACAATCCTTTTTATATTTATATTCTTTAATATCTTAGCTCCAATTTGGTATTCTATTGCACACATTTATATAATTAAATGTTTAGATACAAATTTTTACTCTTTGAATTCGTAACTTGATTTTTTCTTCATCACCCACCATTTATTAAATTTATAATTTAATCTTTTTTAGTCTTCTTACCCCTTTAGAGTTAGGCTCAAATTTTTAAACTAAGCTTAGAATTTTTAAGGGGATTTTATAATTAATAAAAATTACTCATTTAATAATTTTTTTAAGTCTGACAATGTCAAAATAGATTGTTTTTTCTAGGCACTAATGTTCATTGAGTCACCTTTAGTAAAATGGCGATGTGACCTTCAAGATGCACTATGTTCTCCAAGGGTGCCACTCACCCTTATTCAAGTTTTATTTATGTGATGTACCCTTCAAGACGCACTACGTGTTCCAAAGGTGTCACTCGCCTTTGATTGATTTTGGTAGTTTTCCAACCCTTGTAGTCAATGCTTCATCAGGAGACCTTGTGAGAGACTAAGAGCCTCTAAGGAATAAGGACCGTGCCTTATTGTGCACCCCTTAGAATCTTCATGAGCGACTGTCTCAGTTTTCCCTCACGAGCAATTGTCTCAGTTTTCCCTCATGACATCGTGGATCTCTCGAACTAGGTAATCATTAGCCTACAATTCGAGCCATGGAGAGAGTGTTAGTAGGTTGTGCCAACATTGTTGCCACACCTCTCCCTCAATATCTTTTTTTTGTGCATGGCCCATTTACTCCTTATTTGAGTCTGATTAGCAAGCAATCGTCAACCTGCATCCATCAACAAAACAACGTCAACGATCCATAAAAAACATCATAATATACTTGATCATATGTCACATATGTATAAGTAGAAATACCCAAACCATATACAATCCTCTCCCTAACTCGATTTTAAGTCCAAGGAGGTCCATTGATGCCATCAATATCATTAATATGTCGAGCGTCCTACACACTCAGGAGAACCTGTCAATAGCACATGTCTATACATAAATATCAAATAACATAACATCATAATCCAACAACATAATCATCTAAATCCATAAGCGAAACAAACAACCATATACAAAATTGGATCACTTTCACGCAAGTGTCCTCAAAGAATAAGTCAAATCATGTGTGTGCAAGAGAGGGATGTTACACTATCACCCCCCTCAATCCTTCATGAGAGCTCCTTCTTCATCTCCCTCCCTTCCTCTAGCTCCTCCTTTTTCATCTCTCCCTCGTCGTGGGCCCACTCCCCTCTTTCTCGTGTCTCTTCTCCCCCCTCTAATCCCTCCCCCTCTCTCCCTAAATTTCCCCTCCCTCCCCTAGGAAACAGATACACCCTGAGGTAAAAAACTCAGGACTTAGCCTCTTCAAATGACAGTCTGTCTCTAAACCATCCCTCTCTTTCCCAAGCAGGAAGAAAATCCCTCGTTTTGAAAAAAAAAGAGAAAGCAGTCATGGAAATCCGCAATGGAACCAAATCTACTATCAAAAGGGCCCTTAGAGAAAGGAAATCCCTATCAACAAGGGCCAAATGGTATTCCTCTCCTTCAATGCACAAGGGGTAGGGGGTGGCCCAAAGAATATAGACCTCAAAAGAATGATCCACAACCTCAAACCGAATGTCATCGTCATACAAGAAACTATGTGCTCTGGAAAAAGTGCTAGAGAAACTTTCATCCCTTGGCTTCAGAATTGATCTTTCAACACTACTGACACCACTGGCCTCTCAGGTGGTCTCCTCATGGGATGGAGCCAAAATTTCCAGGTTTTGTCCTCTTATCACACTCACTCTACAATATCTACCAAGTTAAAAGACAAAAACAATAATTTTTCCTTCTTAGTGGTGAATATTTATGGGCCTTGCCCTAACAAGACCTCCTTCTAGGAGGATTTGGTCTCTACATGTTTTTTTCAGGACCCCTTTTTGGTGGTGGGAGGGGATTTAAATATAACCCTCTCCCTAAGAGAGGTCTGTGAAGCTCATCCCAATGCTGATAGGAAATGACTCTTCTTTCAAGCCTTGTTTGAAAATCCCAACCTCGTCGACATTGAACCTGTGAAACTCTCTCCTACTTGGCATAATTTCCGAACCGAGGAAGAGGAAGTTGCAAAGAAACTTGACCGCTTCCTTGTTTTGGAAGCCCTCCTAAACTCACAAGATTTGTTCAGTTTTGGAGTATAATTGGTGGCCATTTCATACCATCTACATGTCTCTCTTCACTAGTCCTCGAGATTCAACTCCCACCCTCTCCCTTGAAATTGAACCAATATTGGATGGTAGAGGAAGAAGTCAAGAAACTAGTCATGTCTACATGGACCAAACTCTCTCCCTAGAACCAAGATCCCCTTATGGTACAATTCATTGCAAATCTCAAAAAATTGAAAAATGCCATAAAAATTTGGCCCCCTACTTGGAGGTCCTAAAGGCACTGACACATTTGAGATATTGAAGAGAATCTAGCAATGAATCTAATATCCTAGTGGATGGACCCCTAACAAACAACAAGTTATCTGAAATAATATACTTGGAGAAAAAGAAGGCCAAATGGATAAATATAGTGGAACAAGAATGACACACAAAAAGTAGGGATCTGTGGATTAAATAAGGAGACAACACTACAAAAAAAATTCATCAATATGTGAACTTTCAAAAAAACCTTGACTCAATATGGGAAATAAAAAATGAACAAGGAAAAATTGTCTCTTCCTTTGAGGAAAAGGCAAAGCTCAGGGAATTTGTTTTGAACAAACTCTTTTTTTCCCCCCTAAGATGCCCTATCCAGGAAATCCTGGAAGTAGTTGGAAAATTCCCAAACGTCTTTCCTAACAAAATGAAACTTTAATTGGAAGAAGAAGTTTTGGAACCATCCCTAAAGGCAGCTTTGTTATGCATGAGTAATGGAAAAATCCTTGGTCCAGATGGAGTAACTGTCGAATTCTTCAAATCCTTCTATGATATTCTTAAAGAATGTTTATTGCTTATGATTAGAGAATCGCAAAAGGAAGGAACAATTCACGACCCTTTGAGAAAAACCTTCTTATGTCTCATTCCTAAGACGCAGTGCCCCTCTTCCTTTGAATACTAACAAGCGATTGTGTGTTGCAATGTAGTTGACAAATTAATCACCAAGATCCTATCGAGGCGACTTAGATCTTTTCTAATTGAAATAATCAGTGAAGAGAAATTCGGCTTCCTCCATAACAGACATATACAAGATGTTGTAGCCATATCTCAGGAAGTTCTCCACTCAGTCAAGAAAATAAAACTTAATGCAACCATCTTGAAACTGGAGCTTTCCAAATTCTTACGACCACATAAATTGGATCTTCCTGCGTTTAGTACTTAATCCAAATGGGAATGAGTTTAAAAATAGTCAATTGGATAATGGGATGTATCCAAAGCACCTATTTTCCCTTACTCATTAATAAAGCCCCATCCATTTTTTTCAAATCCTCTAGAGGGCTTCACCGGGGTTGTGTCCTTTCCCCCTTTCTTTTCCTAATCATAGCAAAATCTCTCAGCCTTCTAATAAAGAAGGCTAGGTCTAAGGGTCTCTTAAAAGGTATTGCAGTCTCAAAATCAGAATCAATCATACACCTTTTATTTGTAGATGACATCTTTTGTTGCTTACATGGCTCTCAGAGGAATTTGAGTGCTCTCAAGGATCTTTTAAACCTCTTCTATAATGCTACGTGAATGGAATTTAATATGGAAAAGTCTTATTTCCTTCTTCATCACTATGAGAATGAACATGTATCCTCTCTCACGAATACTTTCCCGGCCTAAAGGAAAAACTTTTCTAATGGACTAAAGTACCTGTGTTTTAATTTAAAAATTGCCAACTACAAAAAAGAAGACTGGGTATGGTTAATAAGAAAGGTTGAATCCCATCTAGTCGTTTGGGTCAACATGATCCTCTCTAGATGAGGAAGATTGGTACTAATCAATAAATTCCTAGAAGTAATTCTGGTCTACTAGATTTCAATAGTGAAGTCCCAAAAGGAGTCATGGTTCACATTCGCTATTTAAGCTTGTGTTTCTTGCGGAAGGGACAATTTAAACAAGGGGGACCCCCTATCTTCAAATGGAACTCAATTGCAACACCAAAAGAACTAGGGGGGTGGGGTTAAAAAACCTAAGAATCTTCGCACAAGCCTTAGCAAGTAGAAACCTTTGGCACCTAACCTTGGGAAACTCTCTATGGGTAAGAGTAATGAACTCAGAGTATTTTCCTTCATCATTTATTTCCGACTGTTTTCAAAATCCCTTGAAATCCTCTGAAGGTTCAATAGTTTAGAAAGAACTTGTAAAAGTGTTCCCCCTTGTTGGTAAGTGGACTACATGGCGCATTGGAAATGGGGAAAAGGTGATACTCGACAAAGATCCTTGGATGGGAACTAGAAACAATTACAAACTCTCCTATCCCCTTCTTCAGTTCCTAAAAGGAAAAAAATGTCGCTTCGTGAACAACCTCAACATTGGCTTCCTTCAAACAAAAGGTACAGGGGGCTGGAAATATGCAGAATCCTTGAATCTTCCCCTGGATCTACGAGATGAATGGAACTCTTACACTACCCTGCTTTGTGAAAGTTTCATTACCCTGGACAGAGAGTCTAAAGACTCCTTTGTTGGTAAAAAAACCAGCAGTATGGCTCTAACTCGGTCAAATTAGCCTACAAAGCCAGGTTTGATGAAAACTTGAAGACATAATTGAAATGGTGGTGGAAGCCCTCGTGGAAAATCAAGGCTCCCATAAGATGTAAACTGACTCTATGGTTATCTATAAACAACAAATTGTTGACTTCAGACATTTTCCTCAAGAGAGGCTTGTGTAGACCTAGAAAATGTCCACTATGCAAAGAAGATCAAGAATCCACTTCTCATTTATGTTTATCACGTCCCTTTGTAGAGAAAGTTACGCGTTTAATAAAAGAAAAACTAAATTCCATGGAAGATTGGAATCGGGGTTCTCTTGAAGAAAGCTTCAGGACATGGCTACAAGACATAATGGTCTCCCTTTAGGTAGATATTTCGTGTATCATGATAACAAACATCTGGTGGACAAGAAATAATGTTGTTTTTAAAGATAAGACAGCTTCCTCGAAAGAGAAAAAAACTTTATCTCTCTCTTAGGCCGAAGAATTCAATATTGAACCGTGATTAAGAAAACATCGTTGCATAGTCCCCCCACCCATTGATTACACCATCCCATGGGGATATTTCGATGCAGCCAACCAAGGACATCCGCCTGCATACGGAGTCAAGATGGTGGTTCTTATTAGTCATAGTCACTATGACCATATCAAATACTCACCAAGAGGCAAAACAAACAATAGAAAAGAACTGATAGCACTTTGGACACTTTTGGAAACAACCAAAGAAAAGAAAAAAATATGACAAGGCTTCGGGTGTTTGGAGATTCCCAATTGGTGATTGATTGGGTAAGAGGCCAAAATAACATTTTGAATCCTAGACTGGCCTCAATTGTAAGGGATATCAAACTCACCTTCAAGAATTTCGAATGGCTTTCTTTCCAGCACATTCTGAAGGAACTCAACACAAAAGTAGGTGAACTCTGTAAAGAAGCATTGCAGTTGCAAAAAGGAGCCTTTGACTTCTATGAGTTCTTCAA
Source organism: Picea glauca (assembly GCA_000966675.3). Lineage (NCBI taxonomy): Eukaryota > Viridiplantae > Streptophyta > Pinopsida > Pinales > Pinaceae > Picea > Picea glauca. The sequence continues at coordinate 2,898 of JZKD02S2178210.1, read as the reverse complement.
AGGCATAAAGATAGAGGCAATGAAATTTTGCCTCTAAAAACGTTTTTCTTTTAAGGCTGTAAATGTTTTGAATGTTACAATTCATTTTGTAAAAGACCTCAGAGGGTATGCTGGCATAGGCAAAATAATTTTGTAAGAAATCCTATCAAAACTAAACAGATAAGACAACAACATGTATATTCCTTTTTTGAATATAACCATTTTTTTTCCACATAAAAAAAATAATGTATTTATAATAGATTAATAGTATTAATGTACTATTAATAATAGTTTTAGTGTAGTAATGTATTATTTGTTATCCTAATATATTATTTTACTTTAATAATGTATTACAATTATTACTTTATTAATATTTTAAAGTATCAATACTTTAATAATGTATTTATTAATGCATTTAACATTTGAAATATATATTTTTGTATTGTTTCTCCAATAATGTCTTATTAATGTATTATTTTATTAGTGTAATAGTACTTTAGTACAATATTGATTAATATTATATAAATTCAGCAATTTCACTAGTAAAGTCTACGAAGGTATATTTACCCTACCCTACTCTACCCCCCTCTGGATTTGATCTTGTGACCTCTTAGGAGGAAGCACATGTTCTTAACCATTAAGCCTACTCAGACTGTATTACGTTATTAAAGTGTTAATTAATTAATAAATTGCATTATAAATAATAGATTTAAATTAATACATTAATTATGTTTAATACATTAATTATGTTTTAATATATTACTTATGTTTTTATTGCATGATTATTTTGAAAAAAAAAATATGAAAAATCGAGCTTACCACTTTTCTAAAATTGTTGTTACTAGTTATATAACTAGCACAGCCGCTAACTCGCGACTGAGAACGTCGAAAGGCTGTCAGTATGTTTTATACCGATTAGAGACTTGATACTTGATGAAAATAGCCACAAAGCAGGGAATTGTGCTTGCTGAGCAACCTACAAAAGTTGCGCCAACATGAATATATGCACCCAAATAATTCTATACACATGTCTGGCGATACAAGTTTCTAGAACATCTGAAATCGAAAAAAAACGCAAAAGAAAATAGCACATACGCATGAAATATTAGTGATCATGGCATTACCTGTGTATCCGACCAGCTCAACCAGTAGTGTAAAATCCTGGAAAACCAGCTACAACAGCCTTAGGACTGATTATTCCCCACTGATGCCCAATCCCAATCCTAGATGGAAGCCAATCTGTAGCATGTCTCGTGGCCTTACTTCTATTAATGTTGTGGGCCGGTAATTCCAATGACGACTCCCTTCCACCCAGAATTGAGTAGCTAAGGGCAATACAAGAGAGATATTCGACTGCTTTCGGGGGGATTTTGAAAAGGTTTTAAGGGGATTTGATAGAGGCAATGAATGACCGACTCGTTGAGTATTGTAAATACGCTATACTGGTTGAAAGAAAACTGTGAACTAAGTGAAAGGAATTTAAAACATGCAATAATTGGTAATGAACCTCCTCGCTCCTTTGTTGATGCGCACTCGCAATCATTTCATATTCTCCATGGAAATCGTGGCCAACACATCAAACGCGTGCGGAGGGGAGGCTGGAGGTTGAAACGCTTCACTTCACATCCATGTGGCCATAAACATCCGCACTGGTAAAAAAATGGCTGCGCATAAAACTTTTTAATTGGCATCCAACACCCACGCGACCATACCTATCCGCCCAGTAACAATAATTTAGTAAATTGTGGCCAACTTAATAGATTATCTCTTAATCATTGAACGCGGCAATCTGGTGGTGAGCAAGTAATTTTTTAATCTTATTTAGTAAATGTAAAAAAGTAATCACATAAACGGACGTCTTTATAAATGAGCGGAAGTTAATTTATCAAAATCTCATCCATTGATTAGAGAGGATGACGAAGAATATGCCAGCATCTTCAATTGCCAACCCTAAGATTGAAATTTATGATTAAAAGGTGATTAATTGTGCCCATTATCAATAGGTGTACGTCTTTCGGCATACACCTTTCGGCGTAATTATATTTGTTGTGATATACTCTCTAGATTCTTAGTATCTATTCCATGAAACATGGATCGTAAGTATCTCAATATTTTCCAAGCGTCCATCGTTGTTTGTGTCGAAATGGTTACTAAAACGATCAGAACAGAGCTAACTTACCCTTCTAAAAATATCGTTATCTAACTACCCTATTTGTTCGCTGACTAAAAGGTAATTCCGATCATGGTGTTGCTGCTTCAGTTGGACTTATTTTTGTGGCCACTTCAATGTCACCTAATTAAAGCCTCGAGATTGGCACTGAATAAAGAAAACAATAACCAACCACTCTTTTGTCAGTATTTATCCATTATAAACTGATTCAAAGGTATAGACTGTTCCTAAATTACATATTTAAACACAATATACAATTATCTTTTCTATAGCAGCACTCAGAAAACAAGATTCACAAATAAAAAACTTTATCACAGATATTCTCTAAACTAAATATATATATATATATAAAAGATTATTTGCCTTGAAACCCAACTAGCACGATGTTCATTGAATTCAAATATCTTAATAAGATTAGGCATTTTGTTATGGATGGTAACAATTAAAAAAACCGGGAGGAGCTGGGTTGATGAAAAGACCATTGCAGTCCCACGTACTCCCCTTTAATCTCCTTTGAAGAGGACAGCAAGCTATACAGACGAAGGCTTCCTCGATAGAGAAACCACTAGTACGGCGCCATGGACTGTTTTTTCTCTCCCTGTAGGAATGGTTATCCGCCAATTTCTCTCCCGGGTTCTGTCAGGTCATTCTCCTCAGGGCCGTGGGGAGGAATTCATCATTGTGCAGGTGGTAGTGGGAGGGCAAAAAAAACGCGTGATGTGCGCGCCTACAGATACGTCATAAGGCCG
>JZKD02S2178199.1:6404-23540 GCA_000966675.3 Picea glauca | reverse complement strand
CCCTCAACAAAGGATTTCCATATGCTTCATAAGCCTCCTTAAAATTTGAATCTTCCTGATACATTTCCTTAAGGTGTTCAAACCCTAAGGTATTCACTTGGAATTCCTATACAACCAAACTTCTCCTGCTGAAAGCATCTGCAACTTTATTAGCACTTCCAGAAATATGTTTAATGACAAAATTAAAATTCTGCATGAATTATACCCAATTAGCATGTCTCTGATTCAACTTCTCTTGCCTAGTAATAAATTGCAATGCTTGATTATCACTATACAAGACAAACTCCTTTGGAATTAAATAATGTCTCCATTTTTTCAAAGCTTGAATCACTACATAAAAATATTTACCACGTTTATAATATTTCTCCTTAGCATCATTCAACTTCTCATTGAAATAAGCAACTGGCCTATTATCTTGACTCAAAACTGCTCCAATGGTTATCCCACTTGCATCACACCTTACCTGAAATGTCTTTCCAAAATCTGGTAAAACCAGAACTGGTTTCTCTGTTATCTTCTTTTTCAACACTCTGAATATTTTCTCAGCCTCCTCTGTCCAATTAAAAGACTTATGTTTCTTCTTCACAGTCTCCATCATGGGTGCACATATACCAGAAAAATTTCTGATAAACTTTCTATAAAAACTTGCTAAACCATGGAAACTTCTCACCTCAAATATGCTCTTGGGTGAGGACCATTCTTTGATTTCTCTCACCTTTTCTGGATCCATCTTCAATTCATTTTAAGAGATCACAAAACCCAAATATATGAGCTATGTCTTCATAAAAGAACTTTTCTTCAATTTTATTAACAACCTTTCTTGCAACAATCTCATCATCACTAATGTCAAGTGTTTCAAATGTTCTTCCTCTGATTTGTAGGAAACCAATATATCATCCAGATATACACTGACAAATTTACCTATGAAGTCCTTCAGTACTTCATTCATCAACCTCATAACTATACTTGGAGAATTTGTCAATCCAAATGGCATGACTAGCCATTCATACAAACCTTCATTTGTATTGAATACTGTTTTCCATTCATCTCCCTCTCTCATTCTTATTTGATGATATCCACTCTTCAAATCTATTTTTTGAAAAATATCTTGCTCCACTCAAGCAATCCATCAAATCATCCATCCCGGGTAAAAGAAATATATACCTGATGGTTATCTTATTGATATCTCTATAATATGTACACATTCTCCATTCTCCATCATTCTTTGGACCTCATACAGTTGGCACTGCACCTGGGCTTAGGCTTTCTCTGACTAAATTGTTATCCAACAACTCCTAAACTTGTTTTTTAACCTCTTCATTCTCTCGAGGTGTCAACCTATATGCTTATTTATTTGGTAAACTGGCTCCTGGAATCAAGTCAATATGATGGCTAATACTCCTAATAGGTGTTAATGAGTGAGGCAACTCATCCACTACTATGTCAGCAAAATTCTCCAATAATTCTTGGATCTCTTCAGGTAAATCATCCAATCAATTATTGATAAGGATAACTCTTGGTTTCTCATTCTCATTCTTAGCTTTAGGTGCCTTCAGTGCAATATAATAAGCATCTTCCATTGTCCTCACAGTCATCATACTGATTTCATCCTGAATTTCATACCTCAAACCATTTAATACCTGGAAAATTTTTCATCATCCTTCTCTCTTTGTCCAATCCTAATATTCAGCCTATAAAATTCTTCGGCATACTCTTTCACAGTCATACCCCTCTATCTCAATCTCTGCAATTTTTTGAACAACTCTATCTGATAATCCTTAGGTATAAATTTAGCCTTCAGTTTGGCTACCATCCTGTCCCAATTATTTATCTTCGGTTTTCCTTTGCTCCTTCTTTCTACCTGCAGTTCATCCCACCACATTGTTGAATGTCCTTTTAATCTCATTACAACATGTCTCACCTTCCTTCCTTCATCGACCTCTTCATAGTCGAAATACTTATCCAAAGACCTTATTCAGTCCAACATTTCTTCGACATCCAAATTACCTACATACATTGGGACGTCCATATTTGCTCTAGCTCCCAACTTCACAACATCTTTTAGTAAGCATTCTTCAGCTACATCTTCCCCTAAAATTTATTCAACTTCTATTTCTTCTCTTTCTGCATCACTGACATCTTTAGTGACATGTGTTCTCCTCTGTATAGCTTCCATCACTTCCAACCTTGCACAAATTTCTCTCATTTCTCTTCCTACAACACGATTTTCCATAGGTGGTCCTATGCGTATCCTCGGAAACATCGCTTCAACTGTTCCCAACACACTGATTTCAACTTCAAATATTTTTTAGGATTTCATACCACTTGGTGCAGAGCCCCCTCCTCTCCAAGGGTTGCATGACCTCCCAGTCTTAGGTTCTTCTCAAGGCCGACTTGAAACAACCTTTGATTCCCTACTGGAACCTTTCAACAATAATCTATTGTGAGTGGGAAATCCCTCTACGGACTAGCATCTAGGGTTAAATTATTCATGCAGAAAAGACCTAGAGACTCCTAATTTCTACCATCATCCTAGATCTAATCCCATTATTATTAAGAAAATATGTAGTTAAGTGAGTGTACCTTATTTTAGACGTTTGATATTGATCCTTCTTCACACTTGATTACTCCTTGATTGCAGCTCTCCTCTACGGATGACCTGCATTCACACAAGATACACAACAACCTCTACATGCATTTGATCTAAATATTAATGGGTTATATATTCAAACATGTATGCAATAAACTATGAACACATCATATGGAGGGACGAGAAAAATACTTCTTTATTACCAACTTTAATAAATCAACTTACAATGTCGACGTTGGCCACTGCTCTGCGAACCTGGTCCTGAGATCCTCTTTAACTGTCCTCCAACTTCTTTGCTCTGTATCTCTTCTTGCACAAGGATGGCTAAAGGTTTGGGACAAAGGGAATATACAAATGGGTATAGATTCTTTACTATGATTCTCCTCTTCCAAATGGGACGCCTAACCCTTCTTTTATAGGCTAGAAGAAGCTAGGTGTTTGGTTGAACCCTTGGCCATGCATGGCTGGAAGGTTTAGTTAACTCACCCAAAGTTGTGTGTTCCTTCAGAAACTTTCCTTTTTTGTGTGATTTTTTAGGTACATGCGGGTTGTTTTAGGTCATCTAGCATGTACACACCTATAGTAATGGAGTAGGGTGCATGGGCCTTTATAAAAGAGGTTTTTAAGAAGAGTTGTTCAACAATGTTTTGGCAAAGAAGGAATCTGAGATGGCTTGATGCCAGGTAAGCATGTCTGGTGCAAATTAGGGTTATAATAGATTCCCCCTAATGTGTGAGGTCAGAAGAGAATATGATGGTTGAAATACATTAACAATCTTCACCGATGTGCCGAACAAGTGAGCCAAGGGACCAGGAATCAGGAGGTTTCGTCTGCAAAATAACAATTGTCTCATCGAGGCGGGCATACCCATGCTTAGGATAGAATAAAATCATGGCTACCAATCAAATGCACTATATATCCATGTCATATAACTTATATAAAGTGTATCCAAGAACAATACACAGCTGAGCTACATCTTGAAATCAAAAATATATACATGTAGAGTATCTATATTCTCAGAAGATGATAAGGCCTGATGGATGGATATGAGGTCTTCAGAGCTCGAGCAACAACTTCAAAATATTCAAAACTCAGGTAGGAGTGTAATATGAGTGTACGACTTCACTACCCAGAGGTCTTCAATGGCTCGTTGGTCATGGACTAGATAATCTTGATGATCAGAATGAAGGTTTCATTGATTTCGAACAAAGTCTTGATTGGACGTTCAGGATGGTCGGGCATGAGGGAAAGAGAAAAATTGCAGAGGGACTGACTCAGGCTTGGTAAGAACTTCCTTTGGGCAATAGCACAACATGGACACCATAATGCAACCAAGATCTACCTAGGGAATCAATGTTCCAATAATCTCTACCACCAACTCACGACACTTCTAAAGCAGCAATGATGGTTCTATGTTGCAACCTGATGGGATCGATCCTATGGCAAAGGGATAAAGACAATGAGATACGAAAGTCAGGGTATAAACCTAACCTATATGATCAATTTGATCATCTGAGATTTTTCCATGGACCATCAAAAGTTACCCAAAACTCCAGAAAGATGTCTCGATACCTAATCATACCCCTCCAATGCAACTCCTGGATCACTCTAAATGGTTTTTGTTTTAAAGAAAATGATAAGGGGGGCCAAAAAAGTGACAAAAAGAGGCCAAAAAGTCTATAAATAGAAGCTGACAACTCATTATCACCATTGCTGATTTGGAAATTGAATGTGGAGCCAAAAAAAAACCTTTGATAAAAGTTGTGATTCTGGGAGCTACAGTGGATGAAATGACCATCTATCTGGACCAAGTAAGTACAAACTCTCTTATCTTGCAATTTAAATATTTACTTTTTCTTTAGGTTCCATTTTTTGGGTGGTCGTCGACCTTCAAAAGGTTAGCCCTAGGTCCATGCGGCCTATCTTAGGACAGGTCGCGTGTACATTTGGGCAAAGTAAACCTTGTACATGTGTACACGCGACTGTCAGCATTACAACCCATGTGGACCCCCTTATTGAATGAAAAAAGTTTAAAAAACAAGAGTTAACTCTCATGAACCTTGGTGTTTTGTAGGATGTATGTTCACTGGAGAGAAAGAGAGCATGAGGAGGTTAGTGAGTTGATCGGGGAAGACCCCAATGTTGTGGCTTCCTTGATGTAATGTGGGTTGCTCAAGTTCTTCTTATGTCCTTTTATGCAGGCACAACCTAGGATATTGAATGCCTTGGTTGAATATTGGCATCTAGATGCAGATGCATTCATGTTAGAGGGGCAGTCACTGGTGCCCACGAACAAGGACATATATTTTTTGACTCGCCTCTCCAGGAGAAGGGAACCAATCAACTTTCAGACTTTTCCTTCGGGGCCACATAACATAGCGGAATTGTGTGTCTTTACTGTGAGGCTGGTACATACTGCTCGAGCTCATATGTGCCCATAAGAAAGATTATTGACTTATCGCTACAGGTGATAGTGTTTCTTATTGGGTGAATCACTAGTTCTGCAGCTCTACATCAGGCGTCCCAAGCATAGATGAACTATGCAGTCCAGTTCTTAAATGCACAAGTATTTGATTGGAGCACCACATTGTTAGAGTGTATGAAGAGGCAGTTGATAGATTGTCGATTGCATATGCAGATGAACTTTGGGTTCGGGATCATTCTATGCTCTTTCTTATTTGAGAGAGTTTCGATATTTAGTCCTCGAGTAGCGGTACGAGGACATCATGCCTCTCTTCTTGCTATGTGTAGATGGGAAGTGTTACTGTCGTGATAGGGTGGTGGAAGGACCAATGAGTCCTTCGACGATGATTTCTTTGCGTGGTTGTCGCGACAGATCCCAGTCATCGAGGATTATCCTTATGCTAGGATTGATTTTTTGAGAGATCCTGAGGAGCGAGGAGAGATGGGTAAGTTTCCATCATTCATTTTTTTTTTGTTAAACATATGTAATTTTTATGTTGTTTTTTTTTTATGTATCATTTTTTTATACTATAGTATTTGATGGATATGTGTTTGTTGTGTACATATGTGGGACCAGTGCAACCTGCTGACTATGTGAGGAACAGGTGTCGTCCTCGGCCAGGGGCAACACCTTCTGTCGAAGGGGGACCAACAGCAGCAGGAGATCTTCCAGTCGAGGAGGGTAAGAGGGTGTTGAGATGAGTCGAGTGGAACTTTACTGCGCTCACTCGCATAGTCCCTATGGCAGAGATTGAGGACCTACCACCATCTATGTAGCCTCATGTAGTCAGGGCACCACGGACATGGTTCCGATGGTTTCAACGTTTGGCAAACAATGTAGATTAGTACAACAAGGCCCACAGGCCCTGACCTTAGTTAGACTTTTCATGTGTCGAGAGCACTACTTATATATATTTTTGGAGGGCATAAGCCCCGTAACTCGTTATTGGTAATATTTTTTAGGCGCTTGTGTCCACCTATGTACTCTAGTGACTATGATGTTATATATAGATTTTTATGTCTTTTTGTGGATTATGGATCATTTTTGTAAAAAAATTATTTACATGTTTATGTGTATGTCTTTGCATATGTGTGCAAGATGCCAATCTAAAATTTGATTAGCTAGAGTATTTGTAATTTGATTTAATCTCCTAGGAACATGAAAATATGTAACATAATCAAAGCTTTGTTCTAAGAGACGTACCCTAAGGAATCTTCGGTGTAAAGTCAAATCATGAACACGGTAGACTCTATTTAACTGAGACATAACCAGTTGAGCATTGAGATATACCTAGAGATGAGAGATACCAGATGACTGAGCATCATGAAGCAACTCAATAACTGCATTGTACTCATCGACATTGTTTGTGGTGTCAGCTAAGCATATACCTCCGAAAGATAATAACTGGCCTCGAGGTGTAAAAATTACCCAAGTTGCGGAGGCAAGCCTCTGAGTGTGCTAGCTAGCATCGTTTGCGTACCCAATGAACACCTCAGGTTCACTTGACATCTGCCACAGTGATGAAAGATACATCAAAACGACACGTCCATAACACTAAAAAAAAACTAGAAATTAATAGTACAAATACTATACATATGTTACAAAAAGTTACCCATGGTGACCTGCCTATGAGTAATACTTCTTGAGGTAGAGTCCATTTCTAGGTTTTGAAAAAGCATTCCCTTCAAAATCAATCAGATGATAAGCACCTTTTTTTAGAACATCCTTTATGATGAAAGGTTTGAACCACATGGGTTTGAATTTTCCTGCCCCCAAGGGGTCCTTATCCTGGTCATAGACCAAGACAAGATCGCCTTCAGTGAAAATCTGAGGACGAACGGACCTATCATACTGACACTTGAATTTATGTTTGTGAGCCTCGTTGGCTAGGGTCACATCATGACGCTGCTCATTGAAATGCTCCAGGTATAATAACCTCTCTTCAAGTGGAGAAGTCTCTGGCAATAATTGTACTGCTAACTTTAGGGATGGGATCTGACATTCGATAAGAAAGACTGCTTCCATCCCATAAACGAGTTGAAAAGGTGAGAAATCGGTTGCAGTCTTAACAAATGTTCTGTAAGCCCATAATGCCGAGTATAACATCAAATGCCAATTTGACTTGGTTGAATTGATCGTTCGTTGTAGGATGGTCTTAAGAGATTTATTTACAGTTTCCACCTAACCATTTTCTTGGGGGTAGTAGGGTGATGAATGTTCTTTCCGTAACCCAATCTTTGATGTTAACTCGATCATCATTTGGTTCTAAAAGTGACTGCCATGGTTGAATAAAAAGAGAGTTGCAGTCTCCCCATCATCTTTAAACGTTGGCATAGCTTCGACCCACTTCGCGAAATAGTCTATGGCTATGATGATGTAACGGTGCCCCCTTGCTGAAGGAGGGTTTCATGTAGTGTAATCAATTCCCCACTTGGTGAATGGACCGACTATGTTGACAGGAAACATAGGAGTGAGATGTGCCCTCATCTTCCAAGAGAAGATCTGGCATGGGTGGCACTTCTTGATCGATTCAATACAATCTTTGATTAGTGTCGGCCAGAAGTAACCTACTCGTAGAATATTTTGGTCTATTTCTAACCCATACAAATGACCACCACAAGCTCCGGTATGGCAATCGTTATTCACGATAACTTCTTCTTCGTGAGTGAGACATCGGTGCAGGATGAATTCTACACCTCTCCGATACAATGTATCATCGAGTATGAGATAATTATTAGCCTGATGGTGTATACGACGATGCTCATCATGAGAAGCAGAGGCGGGGCACCTCAAAGTTTGGATATAGATAAGTATATCTCAGTAATAGGAATCTGAAGATGCCATAAAAAACATATCTCCTTTGATAGGTGATTCTTCGGGAACAACATCACCTGACTCAACCGGAAGTTCCGAAATAAGTTCTGCGAAGACCAGTGACTTTTTAGATTTCACTGAAATGAAATCTATGTCAAAATCCTAGAGGATGACTATCCATCTACTGATATTTCTACCTATTACCCGTCATGTCAACATATACTAGAATGGATTCACAAAAGCAATCACGGTGGTCTTGCGAAACAGAACATAATGACAGAATCGTTGAACAGCATGGACTGTTGCCAACGCAAGTTTTTCGATATGAGAATAATTGATTTTCGGTCCTACGATGCCTTAGGTCAGGTAATAGATCACATATTCTGAGAACAAGTCATCTTCCTGAACTAATACCATGCCAATGGTTGACTCTATTGTAGCCAGATATAATAAGAAATATTTATTATAGTTAGGTGGTCGGAGCAGAGGGGCAGTTGTGAGGGCATGTTTCGATGCCGTTAAAGAGTGTTGAGTGGCATCATCCCAATAAAAAATAATCTCTTTCTTCAGTAAACACAGAAACCCCTTGGTGATCTCGGCATAGTTTGCGATGAAGCGTCTTAAAAAATTTGCCTTGCCCTGTAGACTCTAAAGTTGAAGGATTGTGCATGGGGGGGGCAACTAAATTATTGCCTCAACCTTGAGAGGATCGACCATGATCCCTATTGTTGACACTATGAAACCTAACAAGTGTCCTGATGTTACGCAAAAGATGCACTTGTTTGGATTCAAGCGAATACGGAAGTAGCGACAACGCTCAAAGATAAGTCAGAGGTGTGTGGGATGATCCATTCTCTTGTGAGATCGAGATGCTAAATCATCTAAATAGGCCTAGACTATATTCTTGAGGTCATGGAAAGAAAAATACATGCCCCGTTGAAAGGTCACTCCATCATTTTTGAGACCAAAAGGCATCTTACGATACACGAATGTACCCCAGGGACAGATGAATGTCGTTTTGTGTTGGTCTTCAGGTTTGATTTGTATTTGGTTATATCCCAAAAAACCATCTATGAAAGAGAAGGCCTCACAACCTACACATTCATCAATTATCTGGTCAATGAATGGTGTGGGAAAATTATCTTTGGGACAGGCCTTGTTCAAATCAGGGAAGTTTGTGCATACACGAATTGTGCCTTGTTTTTTATTGACCAGCACAGGGTTTGATACCCATTGGGCCAAATGCATAGGATAGATAAAACCGACTTTTAGGAGTTTCTCAACTTCAACCTTAATGGATGCTAGTTTCCTGGGGTTAGCTAGCTGAAGCTTCTGCCAGATAGACTTGGCATTTGGATAAGTTGTTATTTCATGTTCGACTATTTTTGGATCGATGCCTGACATATCCTCATAAGACCAAGAAAAAACGTCGCAAAATTCCTTAAATAGATCTGTGTAGATTTGAATCTCTCTGGGGGAGCAGTTAGCTCCAACGAAAACATTCTTTGCGATGCCAGGGGTTCTAGAGATATTGATCAGTATAGTTTCAGCGATGGTTTCCATATTACCCTCAGCATAGACCTCATGCATAGCTAAGGGATTAATAGGACAACACCTATCTCCAGTCATAGTTAAGGTGAATTCTCCGGCCTCGATTTTTCTTAAATCTGGGAGAAAGAATGATCTGTGATGAAGATCATCCTAGGGTTTGTCTGGGCTAGTCATTGCTTCAATTATTTCTTCATCAGAGGGAAATACTAAGTCTAACAAATCGGTGTTAGCGAGATAACCTTGAGCCCAAATAGGCTCTAGAAGTGGATCGAACTCTTGTGCAGGAGTTGGATCTGGGTTGGCTGAATATTGCTGGACTAAAGAATACGCTACTTTAGCTATGGACAAGGGCATGGACATGCACGGATTCCCTGTCCCCTACATCATGGCCAATAGGGAAGGAAGTATCCACAGATCGGTGAAGTAAGTCGTGCGAAATGACGAAACTTGGAAAATATAAACCTTATGGTGGTTGGATATGAACTTGACATTGCCTTGAGGGGGCGGGTAATCGATGGTACCCATCAAAGATGGGCACAAACTAACCCCTACGTTGACAAATCCTAGTCGAGGATTATCAATCATCGGGACTGCGGACACCCCTAATGAAGGGTCAGATCTGGAGAAAGACAATTGATCAATGGTCACAATCTGGTCCTCGTGTGGAAACAACAAGACCCAGAAAATTGTAGCAGCCACTGCTTGCATGGCATAATTCCAAATCCTTCCTAACAAAAGATTGTAGTCAAGGGACGTGTCGACTACCTCTACCTCAATGCACACGGTCTTCGCTCCCAATTGCATGGGAAAAGAGGTAATGATACCATGTGGTCGGAATGAACGATCGTCGAAAGTAGTGAGAAGATTAGACGATGGAGACAAAATAGGTTGGCCAATGACCTTCCAACATGCCAACAACATAACGCATGTCGAGGCATCCTCATCAACCACCGTGTGAAAAATATTTCAAGTAAAATTTTTCGTGGGGTGAGCCACTACTATCTAAAATTCTATGTGGTAAGGTAGATGAGGTTTTAAGTCAGTTGTATCTATCATGATGGTACCTAGATTACAAGTCTCGGTAGATCTTAGAGCGGTTAACAAAGATTTCCTCTATGAAGGGAAACTTTGGAGGACCTCCAAAGCAGACATCGCACAAGGGGTTTGAGACAAATCTTCCACCACAAAATAGCTTTGGGAAGCCCTTGCGTTTGGGTTGTGAGAATCATTTTTGAACACGCCTTTTGGGATGTGTGTCATTGTTTCACCCAAATGCTTCTCAATCTATAGAGGAAGAGATGGGAGTTAGGCTTCGTTTCCCTTCTCATAAGTGCTTGGTTTACTGTAGTCATGTGCTTTAGTGAATATGAAAGCATAACCCTTCATCATATATACATTCACGGATGCAGGATTTTTCAAAGACGGAGAGGGTCCTTGATTTCCCCCTTCTGTGCTTGTAGAGGCTTGGGTTAGGTTTTGTCCATGTTGAAATGGATTGGTTAACACAAAAGGTTGTTGTTGTGTCAAAAACTTTTGGGCCTCTGTAAGCCGGGGACATAGGTGGGTCAGGTGGTATTCCGTGAACAGGTTTCACGGATACCTTGCCTTCCATTTCTCAGTGTTTCCCCTGCCAACATTATCAATGGGTTTCTTATCCCCCTTTCCCTTCTTTCATTGTTTCTTCTTTCCTTCAGGCTACTGGGTGGCCTTTAGATTTGTCGATTGCACTGTTTGTACATCTGACATTTTAGTCAGGGGAGCAGCCAAAATAGTAGTTTGGTTGGCCATAGTGTGTTATATGGACAATTGCTGCAAGTGCTTCATCAGTTTCTCAGCGGGATTTGTTTGTGTTGAACCAACAATACCATCGGCATGTGGTCTAGCTATCTATCTGGTTTTATCAAGTATTAAGCATCGCACATCGGGCAAGATCTCGTATAATAAACCGGACTGAGAATAGATGAGCTCAAGTTGTTGATCTCTCATGATGTCATCTTCTTTGGAAAACACTCTTGAAGTCACGATGTCTTTGGATAACTACGGTACCAAAGACTTAAGGAACCACTCGAGCATGAATGATGGTGGGACTAGTACCTTAATTAACCTCTTCTAGCGTCTCCATTCTCGTATGTGATCAGAGATATGGTCCACTTTTGTCTATGCTAAATTGGCCAGCAATTATGTGTCAGTGTCGTATCTCACAGGTAATTGGAAATGGTTTAGGAATTCCATTTCCAATTCGCCGAAGGAAGAGTATCTTGAGTGGTCGAGCTCAATGTACCATTTCATGACACTCCTAATGAGAGTACGTTGAAACAATCACAACTGTACGGAGTCATGTTTCAATGATTTAGATGAGCACCAAAGGTGGAAGGTAGTCACATGATCTCCTAGATCTTCATTATGCTTGGCTTCAAACTTTGGTATGTCTGAAGGGAACTTCGTCAACATAGGAGGCCAACGCGGATCATGAAAGATAGGGTCATTCAACAACCTTGTCAAGTCTAGAAAATGCAAGGTTGCCAGGAAAGGTAGTTTGGGTTGTTGGTGATAACCTGGGAAAAAGGGGCCTGGAGTTTGATTGGCACCAAGTTGCCAAGAAAAGTTTGGCTGCTAGCCTGGGTTATGGTAAAAACCATGGCCATGGATAGCATATGGATTCTACGTGTGAGGACACATCATTGGTTGATTCCCAAAATAGAACGTAGATGGATGGGTGTGCATTACATTCGGAGGACTTTGGGAAGGGTTGCCCCATGCTGATCCCATGGGGATAGGCATAGTACCTTGTCTGGGTTTCCATTGATTGTGGAAAGAAATGCCCCATAATGGCATTCCTGACGAAGGAATGGATCCCTGCCAAGAATTCTAAGTCCCTGATGCAGAAGAAGTTCCTGGGTTTTCCCCATGTGTAGGAATAGTACCTTGCATAGGAATCGGTTGTCCAAAATCGGGGTTTCCCCGAGTCGAGAAAGTATTTGATGAGAAGGTGTTGTTACCAAAAGCATCGAACAAATAAAACCATGTCGAACCTACCGACATATTATGCGAAGGTTTTCCTTGACTCCCCGCTTCAAATAAACTATGGTGTGTAGGTGGCTCGACGGATGGCTGGTGTGTGCCACCGAGCGAACGGGACGAAGGAGGTATATGACCTCCCTCATAAGGGAAAGCATTAAAAGGAGCATAAGTACCCCCCATGTGGCCTTTCAGAGGAGCGTTAGAGCTCCCTACCCCCAGACCTAAAGTCTGTGAAGTGGAGTAGGAAAGTACAGGACTTGTACCTGAGCTAGTTATCCCGTATGAGAATGGAGGGTCTATCGCACTTGGTGGGAAGGGTTTTGTGGCCACCTCCATAGACGGGATCAGACCACTATGCAAGGTAGAGGCAGTCGAGACCATGGTGGCTCAGACTGGTGACAGTGGGTTAGGAGGTGGAAACTCTCCTATGGTGACAACCGTAGTGGGAATTGAAGAATTCCCAGAAGGAGTAACAACATTTGTTTCCATTACTGCATGCAACACTGTCTGGTACTCATAAGGATGAATCGATACAATGATGGGTGCCGAAAGATCAGTGGTTGAGGTTTCAACTAGACCAAAATATTTTTCTCCAAGGTCTAAAATGGTCAATTCCTCCGGATGTTGGTCGGGCACAATTTTTTGTGACCAGATCGCTTCAAAAGACCCTTGCTGGTCTAGCTTTCGCCTTATTGGTGGCAGGGGTGGCTCCAGTGTAACCGGTGATAGGCCAAGAAGCCTTCAGGACTGGTAGAGCTCATGATCCTCCACTATGTGAGAATATCAAAGGCACTTTAGGGTTGTCCCTACAAGGTAAAACAAGCAAACACTAAACTAATTGGAAGAACAGTTACAACAACCAATACTAGAGCAACTTACCAATGCAAGTGCAAATTGAACACGGAATCACCCTTGGGGTATACTCTACAAAGAGTGGCCTAATGTATGTCCTAGGTACCTTGGTATACCCCCGTAGTCACCTGTGTATGTCCCTAAAAATATAGGCATCTAGGTTGTCAGCGCGCGAATAGTCACCAGGTGGGTACAGTCGAAAGTCAGGTAGACCACAATGAGTAGGGTATCAAGCCTAAAACCTATCAAGGGTATCGAAAGAAAGTGGTTCGGAAGACAACTGAGGACCTTGAATGGATTCAAGACCCATGAAGCTCCTTGGAAAATGCAATCGACGGAATCCAAAGACAAGCCCTTTATATGTGTTCTCCACTATGATTGGTCCAACTTTGGAGGGGTTATCTCTACTACCTTCTCACATGCGACCTCGTGTTTATCCCCTATGTTAGAGGGGGGTCCCGGATAAGTTTCATGATACTAGACTTTGACACTCCTTAACTCGGACTCCAATGTTTTATTTTAATGGCCTTGAAGAGTTTCCTCTCCAACCTAATTCAAGGCATTAATCCTAAACTAGTTGGTTGACCCTACAAACATAAAAATTCTAATGAATTTTAGATTTAGCATTAATGTTTATGGATTTTCTTAAGTCAAAGGTTATGAAATTGAAACTAGTGATGTTTTAAAGACGAAAGAAAAATAAACAGAAAGATCGAAACAAAAACCTTTACCTTACGTAACTCTTAAATAACTTTTCAAACTTAAAAGAAAAATAAAAATTCTAAGATCTTTGAACAACACACTCAAAGTAGGATTTCACTCAACTACGAGCTACTTATGATCTAATTAAACTCTCAAGAACTTATAAAAGCAAAGACTTTTCCCTGGTTACTAATGCAAAACAACACTTTTCAATTAATCAAAGAAATAAAATATTATTTTTTTTATTTGAATGCTGACAAAGCAAAAAAGAAAAATATCAACAAGTTAAAAYYAAGAAAAACTTCTRGCCTAAGCGCAGATCGTAAAGAKTCACTTTAAAAATCACACATAAGCAACTTAAAATTGGACTCWCATACTTGTCTAAAAACCCTATAAAAGAAAATTTTGAGGAAAACTTCTAACTGAAAAAGAAAGCTATTGTTGTGAACAAACCTAAGTCACTGACTGCTATGAAAAAGATCCAAAAACCTGAGAGGTGTAACTCTTATCAAAGGAAAGGATGACTGCCCTACCTTCAACACAAATTTCCTTCACAAGCACACTGATGACAGTTCAACAGAAAGCGTGTGCACTTGAGCTGTGTAACATCAGAAAGTGTGTACACACATGTTGGCCTTATACAGGCCATGTGTATCTTTGAAAAAAGACAAACAATCTAGCCCAGGCAGAGACCACTGATACTGAGAACTAGGATCTCTTGAAGACTCAGACACCTACTTTAACAGAAAAATGAAACTAACTCAAGGAAAACTTCATAGAACAAACCAATCCAAGGTGAAACCTAAGCTATCGACTACAAACAACAAAGACTAGAAAGAGTTCCAGAAAACCCTTGAGAAGGAAAAATTATGACATGGGAGAGGATGACTGCCTCTCTAAAAGAAATTTTTTGGAATCTTACACGCGACTGTCACTTCCTCAGCTGGCATGTACACATGGACTATGAGAATGTAGGGCATGGGTACACACATGCAGACCATATACATGTTACGTGTACCTCTGTGGGTCTTGAAAAAAAAATGCAGTCAAGCAAAGAAGCAAAGATAACTAGTATGGAAGACCAAAATCTTTGTTAGCTCAGACTTTTGCAGAAACTTTAAAAACAGGAAAATGAAACCAGTTATTAAAAATACCCAAAAATATCCTCGGGAACGCTAGAGATCTCCCAAGTATGGTCACTAATTCTATTGTGAGTGGGAAATCCCTCTACGGACTAGCATCTAGGGTTAAATTATGCATGCAGAAAAGACCTAAAGAATCCTATTTTATACCATCGTCCCAGACCTAGTCCCCATTATTATTAAGTAAATACATAATTAATTGAGCGTACCTTATTTTGGACATTTGATATCGATCCTTCTTCACACTTGATTGCTCCTTGACTGCAGCTCTCCTCTATGGATGACCTGCATTCACACAAGATACACAACAACCTCTACATGTATTTGATCTAAATATTAATGGGTTAGAGATTCAAACATGTATGCAATAAACTATGAACACCTCATATGGCGGGACGGGAAAAATACTTCTTTATTACCAATTTTAATAACTCAACTTACAATGTCGACGTTGGCCACTGCTCCATGAACCTAGTCCTGGGCTCCTCTTTAACTGTCCTCCAACTTCTCTTCTTTGTATCTCTTCTTGCACAAGGATGGCTAAAGGGTTGGGACAAAGGGAATACAAAAATGGGTATAGTTTCTTTACTATGATTCTCCTCTTCCAAATGGGACCCCTAACCCTTCTTTTATAGGCTAGAAGAAGCTAGGTATTTGGTCGAATGCTCAGCCATGCATGTTCGAAAGGTTTAGTTAACTCACCCAAAGTTGTGTGTTCCTTCAACAACTTTCCTTTTTTTTGTGCTTTTGTAGGTACATGCGAGTTGTTTTAAGTTAGCTAGCATGTACATGCGTGCAGTAATGGAGTAGGGCGCATGGGCCTTTATAAAAGAGGTTTTTTAGAAGAATTGTTCAGTAGTCTTTTGGAAAATAAGGAATCTGAGATGGCCTGATGCCAGGTAAGCATGTCTGGTGCAAATTAGGGTTATAACACAATCCATAGGTCTTTGCATACTTTCGCTCGTGTGCTCAAGCACCAAAATACCAATCTCCTCCAAGTGACCACACCCGTGACCACGCACCTAATTGAAAAGGTGCATTGCGACTTCGGTTATCGGCAATATGAGTCAATCGACTTCTCATCCTTCGAACTCCGAAGTCCTGAAATTGCTAAAGGGGCTTAAGTTGTATTATCTCCTCCCTTCCACCAATGTGACCTCCAACTATAACATGGGGCTAACCTTCTAAGCACGTCGGGATTTTGCGACTCGCAAACTTCTAGGGTGGTTCACCTCCGTTCTCCCGATCCTCCAATATCTGAAATTGTAAAATTTTGGAGCACCAAATCACTGGTCACCAATAGCTCTCCAACCAACGACTATGATCGAATCGCGATTTTGCATTTTCACGAGTTCTCGCAACCTTCTACCTCCAACTTCCCGATTCACAAATTAACGAAACAGTGCTCCGACACCACATGTCCACCCTCGATGAATGGCTACGATTTATTTTGTGGATTTGGATTTCACAAATTCTCCACGACTCCACCTTTTGACCTCTCTACTCTGCAAGTCAACGAAACGATAATCTATTGCCACGTGTCCCTTCAACGGACAGTCCCGATAATTTCAAGATTTCACGATTTGGGGTTTTGCGAGTTCCACACTACTTATCCCAATTTCTTTAGTCTTGCGAAATTTTGATAAGTCCTCGCGCTAACTAGTGCACTGCTTCTCCGAAATTTGACGGTTTAGAAAGTTTTGGCTCTTCCCAAGGGAATCTTGACCCTCAATCCTCCTTTGGGCTTTCAATCTCTACGTTCCTTCTCTGAACACTTCAAGTCTTCAAAACTTAGAAATTTTTCTAAGTATTTCTTCTCAAGGATTAAAGCCACTATTCCTCCTGAGATTTATCGATAGAACTTGACCTCGGCCCTTCGCAGGCTTGCATTTTATGTTTTTGTCAAAATATTTCCTGATGCCCTCTCAGCATACTCTACGCTCAACCTCTCAAGCACTCAAACTTTAACACAAGTTTTTTCTTGTGCGAGCTCCTTGTGC
>JZKD02S2178188.1:0-23674 GCA_000966675.3 Picea glauca | reverse complement strand
AACCTAAATGTTTGAAGTTTGGCATCTTTTACTTTCTCATTTCCTTCATAGCTGCTAATAAGTTTATCCCACATTTCTTTGGTAGTTTGAAGATGCATCACCTTTACAAACTCGGATTCTACAAGTCCATTCAAGATAGAATTCATTCCCTTAGAATTAATGCTAAATTCTAACTTATCATCCTTGGAAGCTAGCACAACAGGCTTTATGTATCCAGTCTCTACTACATCCCAAACATCAACACCTAAGGCCATTAGGTATGTTCTCATTCTAACCTTCCAGAAGAAAAAATTTGTTCCATCAAACAGAGGAGGCTTAGTGGTTGAAGTCCCTTCATGACTTGTCATGTTTAAGCTTACAGATCTACCTTTAGATAAAAGGAACCTGCTCTGATACCAATTGTTGGACAACTGAGAGGGGAGGGTGAATCAGTTGTTACTGTGATTAAACAATTATGCTTATTTTTAACTCTTTGGAGAGCACTTAATGACAATCACAATAATGAAGGGAGGTAAGAAATAGAACATTCGACATCAGTTACACATATGAAATATACAGTGACATATATTTCCCGAGGAAACCCATAAAGGGTAAAAACCTCTTCTTCTTGGTATGATAAGTAGTATTTACATTATGTACATTATCATAAATATGAGATCCAACTCATTGTGAGGCTACAACCTCTGTATTGCAAGTTGCAACTTGTTGAGAGCACCGACTCTCTGTTTTCTCTAGCATCTATTAGAAGGAAGCACCAACTCCCTGGTTTCTCTAGCACCCACTAGAAGGAAGCACCAACTCCCTGGTTTCTCTAGCACCCACTAGAAGGAAGCAACAACTCCCTATGTGTTCCAGCACCAACTGGATGGAAGCACCAACTTCCAGTCACACAGGCACCAACCTGTAAAACAGAGAACAACAGTTCTCCCTTGCAGCACCCTGCCACCCTAGTTTCTCTGGATGCAACCAGATGGAAGCTACAACTCTCTGTGTTCAAGCACCCACTTGAAACTCTGAGGACAACAGTCCTCTGTAGCACCTCCCTACCACCCTAAAATATAAAGTTTTCTATTTATAAATTTATCACAGTGATACAATATTTATCAATGGCTTATTGGTCTCATCACTGTTCTGCTACACTGCTCTGCTCTACCCGCATCAGTGTCTTCCTGCACCCCCTTCCATATGATTTATGTTCTTCTGCCTTATATGCTATGTGCGCCATGTCCCTTCTATGCACCATTCCTCTTTTGTGCATTTATGCTGCTGCACTCTGCCTCCTTCTACACACTTGAATCACTCTCAACAACACCCAATCTCTTCTTTGTTATGATTTTATATTCTCTTTGTGCATCTTCTACATCCTCTATTCACAATGATTTTGCATGCTCTCCCCATGTCGAGTGCTCTACCTGATCATCATCATTGGGTGTTATGACAAGATTCCTTAGCCTCTCCAGCAGTTGAGACTCTTCGTCT
The DNA here is from genome assembly GCA_000966675.3 of Picea glauca. NCBI lineage: Eukaryota > Viridiplantae > Streptophyta > Pinopsida > Pinales > Pinaceae > Picea > Picea glauca. The sequence goes on along the minus strand of JZKD02S2178188.1, from coordinate 22,195 downwards.
TCTCTGTCATAGTCGAGCTCATTCCCTTTGTTGTAGTTCCAGGTTCCAATGGTCTTACATCTGTGAATAGCCTCTATGAATAGTATTCATGCCACTGGAAGATGCCATGAGACTCTTCATATTCTCTGGCGATCACCCTGATGTCTCCTTGATTCCTCTAGCAGAAACCATCAGTCATTTCTAGTAGTTACACTGTGAACTACCAAGAAAACACATCAGCAACTCAATCACCAACCGTCCAAGACTCATGATTCATTTCGGCTAACTGAATCGTAACTGATTGATTAACTTTGAAGAGCAACAGTATCCCTTCAATCAGATTTCCAAGTATCCAACACCGTTGGATTACAAGCACAGGGTCTCGCATTGATTTTTTCATTTCGCATTTCGGCATTCCTGTGGTGAAGAGTCTCGACTCTTCATGTTACGATCGTCGAAAAGGAGCTTAACTTGGTGTTAGCTCCTCCCTCTCACATGACCACTGACAGTGACCATAGCCTACACCAAAAGGTGTTTTCAAATTTTGAAATTTCGGCATTCCTGTGAAGAACTGTCTCAACACTCCAAGTCGCAATCCCCGAAATGGAGCCAGATAAACGGTCCACAAGACTTCATAATCTGATCCTTTCTTTTCTTAATCGAACGGCTAACGAGATTTCGACATTTTTCCCTTCGAGTCATTGTGCCTCCAACATTATAAAATTCATGATCACAAAATATCCAAAGTGATCGAATGGTTCACATAACCCACTGAGATGGATGGTTGACGGGATTTCAGAGTTTTTCCTTTCGGGTTTTCGAGATTCACAATAGTCCCTTTTGACATTTCGGGGTTCGAGACTTCATGATGGTGTAGTTTCTGCTTGCTATGTAAAACCTTGAAATAGAAAGTTCTGATGTGACGTAAACCTACTGACGTCACATGTGGATTGACACATGCCGAATAGTTGCCACATGTCACTCTGACTCATGACTTACATGTGCCTAAAATGTTGAATCAACTTAACACTTGTCATTTCCTGATTGTGCCACGTGTCCTTAGCTGACGTGGTTTGTTGATGTGCCTGTTTCAAGATTTCGGGGTTCGCTACTTCAAAGGTTAAAGTTCCTTTGATCTTTTATTTCCCGGTCTGCGAAACTCCGAAATGGAGTCTTTGTTGATGTGCCTATTTTGGGATTTCGGCATTTCACATTTTGCAACATCGGGACTCCTGTGATGAAAACTCTTGACTCTTGATTCCTCCAACTCCTGGTATCCGAAACTTCTAAATGGAGTGGTTTCGCATTTTGTTATTTCATCATTCTTGTCATGAGTTTCCTTGACACCTCCAACTCCTAGTATCTGAAACTCCGAAATGGATATTAAGTCGTGGTTTCGCATTTTTTGATTTTTTGTCGTGAGTTGCTTCCTTGAATCATGGAGTTTATGCTTCTGAATGGGATCCAATGATCACTTTTTGAACTTTTCATTGCCATTCCATTATCCCTGCGCTATTGGTCATGATCTTTTCCATCGATGACAAACACGCATACTCTGCACTATCTCTTCTGATCTTATCGATCTTTCTCTACTGCGTCTTCCCAAAATACTTCTGGTGCTCTCCTGGCACATTCTTCCTGTACTTAAGCCATCATCGTTGTTGTACTTTCCATCAATGGCAATAATATGTTGCCTGTAAAACATGCCAACACCTCTATGAGATACCATTGGATCATGTAATGTCAAGTAAGTCAATGAAAATGATGCACGTATGAATTTTGTAGCTTATGATGCATAAATGTTGAAGGGAATTGATGTAAAAGTTCCTTCAGTGAAAATTCAATATTTTAATTATGGGTATTATGAGCTTGACACTACACTAGATGTGGTAAAGGTGGAGGGCCTTGATGATACAAATTTTATTTAATGCTAGAATACAATCCTATGAAATTTAATGTCATGTGATATTGGTTATAAGATCATAACCAATGAAATTTAAGCGATATACACCTATTATAGAAATGGATGCTAGAAAGTCCAAACATGTGTGAGGCCATAATGTAGTTGGATACATAAAGGCTATAGTGCTACACAAGTGTCCATTGGTCTTCCTATGTATAATTGATATTTCGGCTAAAATATCATTTTCAACATTGAAGAGAACTAAAGGATTATATTCCTAGTGTTGTTCTTTGGGTTGAATAGGAATATATCCAAATGGTAAAAAAAGTAATAGGGAAGAGTTTGCATGATGTGTTGAGGCATTGGGTAGACCATCCAACTCACCATGGTGGGATACATTATATAGATATGTGGTATTCCAGAATCAAGGCGAGGATGAATTGAATAGATGTGATCATGAGTATTGACACATTAGGTTATTGGAAGAAATATTTGATTGCATTATATAACTTAAAACACCAATCCTTTCATAATGCAATCAAATATTTATTCCAATAACCCTATTATCGCACAAACTTTAGGTTGGGAAATGTCTTACCCAATCCACGGGATGGAGATAATGGTGGGAGAATCTACCCAATGTCACCTTAGATAAACCCTGCCCTCACTTGAGTGAATGATAAATCCAACACAAAGGGGGAATCTTCGGTGACCCTCGGGGGGAATGAGACATAAACGTGAGATTATGGAAGCGATGCCCCTATAGGCCAAGTTACTAGGTGAAAGATAGCTTGGTAATGAGTCTCAAAGATTGTTTGTCAAATGCTTAGGTACCTGAGGAAGAGGATTGTACCATCCTAAGACACAAGAATAAACATGTATGCAAGTTCAAAGTTGTAGATTTTAACCTTTTACAATATTTACTCCAAATAGATTTTCAGTAAAAGAACAAAAAATATACAATGAAAAATACAAACATTACACATAGATTTTTCCCGTGGAAGCCCAAACTGGGAAAACCAACATATTCTATATTCATTCATGGTGATACATTGTTTACAATACAATATACATATAGGAGCCAAAGGAATACAAAACCCTAACCCAATGACCTATATTAGTCAACAACCCTAATTCCTTAACCATAAATAGAAAACCATCAATATAACACCATGTGCCGAAAAACCGCCTAAAAATGTGACACATTTCTTGGGACAAAAAACAAATTCTCAGGGGCGCTGCACCCCCTCTCAAACCCCCTTACGTGCCCAACATTCTCCCACTACTACTCGTGCAAAGAATATAAAATATACCCAAGATTCTTCCACGTGTTGTTTTCTTTGGATATAGGGGGTTACAGGGTTACATAATCAACAATCCAGGGTAGCAATGCCCATGGACCCTCTACACAAAGAAAATTTCTTAGTTCTCACAAATTTTGTTAATGAATCTGCAACATTCTTCAAAGTTTCCACCTTCATCAAAAATACTTTATTTTCTTCAACCATGTCACTCACAAAATGATATTGAATATCAATATGCTTTGTCTTTGAATGATAAGTCAATTTCTTCGCCAAAAAAATTTCACTTTGACTGTCACAGTCTATCCTTATAGCTTGATGTACCAACTCAATACCTGAACATAATATTTGTAACCATACTACTTCTTTTCTTGCATGAGTGTCTTCCATTTATTCAACTTTTGTAGTTGAAAGTNCAGAGGAGGCTTAGTGGTTGAAGTCCCTTCATGACTTGTCATGTTTAAGCTTACATATCTACCTTTAGATAAAAGGAACCTGCTCTGATACCAATTGTTGGACAACTGAGAGGGGAGGGTGAATCCGTTGTTACTGTGCTTAAACAATTATGCTTATTTTTAACTCTTTGGAGAGCACTTAATGACAATCACAATAATGCAGGGAGGTAAGAAATAGAACATTCGACATCAGTCACACATATGAAATATACAGTGACATATATTTCCCGAGGAAACCCATAAAGGGTAAAAACCTCTTCTTCTTGGTATGATAAGTAGTATTTACATTCTGTACATTATCATACATATGAGATCCAACTCATTGTGAGGCTACAACCTCTGTATTGCAAGTTGCAACTTGTTGAGAGCACCGACTCTCTGTTTTCTCTAGCACCTACTAGAGGGAAGCACCAACTCCCTGGTTTTTCTAGCACCCACTAGAAGGAAGCACCAACTCCCTGGTTTCTCTAGCACCCACTAGAAGGAAGCAAAAACTCCCTATGTGTTCCAGCACCAACTGGATGGAAGCACCAACTTCCAGTCACACAGGCACCAACCTGTAAAACAGAGAACAACAGTTCTCCCTGGCAGCACCCTGCCACCCTGGTTTCTCTGGATGCAACCAGATGGAAGCTACAACTCTCTGTGTTCAAGCACCCACTTGAAACTCTGAGGACAACAGTCCTCTGTAGCACCTCCCTACCACCCTGAAATATAAATTTTTCTATTTATAAATTTATCACAGTGATACAATATTTATCAATGGCTTATTGGTCTCATCACTATTCTGCTACACTGCTCTGCTCTACCCGCATCAGTGTCTTCCTGCACCCCCTTCCATATGATTTATGTTCTTCTGCCTTATATGCTCTGTGCGCCATGTCCCTTCTATGCACCATTCCTCTTTTGTGCATTTATGCTGCTGCACTCTACCTCCTTCTACACACCTGAATCACTCTCAACAACACCCAATATCTTCTTTGTTATGCTTTTATGTTCTCTTTGTGCATCTTCTACATCCTCTATTCACAATGCTTCTGCATGCTCTCCCCATGTCGAGTGCTCTACCTGATCATCATCATTGGGTGTTATGAAAATATTCCTTAGCCTCTCCAGCAGTTGAGACTCTTCGTCTTCTCTGTCATAGTCGAGCTCATTCCCTCTGTTGCAGTTCCAGGTTCCAATGGTCTTACATCTGTGAATAGCCTCTATGAATAGTATTCATGCCACTGGAAGATGCCATGAGACTCTTCATATTCTCTGGCGATCACCCTGATGTCTCCTTGATTCCTCTAGCAGAAACCATCAGTCATTTCTAGTAGTTACACTGTGAACTACCAAGAAAACACATCAGCAACTCAATCACCAACCGTCCAAGACTCATGATTCATTTCGGCTAACTGAATCGTAACTGATTGATTAACTTTGAAGAGCAACAGTATCCCTTCAATCAGATTTCCAAGTATCCAACACCGTTGGATTACAAGCACAGGGTCTCGCATTGATTTTTTCATTTCGCATTTCGGCATTCCTGTGGTGAAGAGTCTCGACTCTTCATGTTACGATCGTCGAAAAGGAGCTTAACTTGGTGTTAGCTCCTCCCTCTCACATGACCACTGACAGTGACCATAGCCTACACCAAAAGGTGTTTTCAAATTTTGAAATTTCGGCATTCCTGTGAAGAACTGTCTCAACACTCCAAGTCGCAATCCCCGAAATGGAGCCAGATAAACGGTCCACAAGACTTCATAATCTGATCCTTTCTTTTCTTAATCGAACGGCTAACGAGATTTCGACATTTTTCCCTTCGAGTCATTGTGCCTCCAACATTATAAAATTCATGATCACAAAATATCCAAAGTGATCGAATGGTTCACATAACCCACTGAGATGGATGGTTGACGGGATTTCAGAGTTTTTCCTTTCGGGTTTTCGAGATTCACAATAGTCCCTTTTGACATTTCGGGGTTCGAGACTTCATGATGGTGTAGTTTCTGCTTGCTATGTAAAACCTTGAAATAGAAAGTTCTGATGTGACGTAAACCTACTGACGTCACATGTGGATTGACACATGCCGAATAGTTGCCACATGTCACTCTGACTCATGACTTACATGTGCCTAAAATGTTGAATCAACTTAACACTTGTCATTTCCTGATTGTGCCACGTGTCCTTAGCTGACGTGGTTTGTTGATGTGCCTGTTTCAAGATTTCGGGGTTCGCTACTTCAAAGGTTAAAGTTCCTTTGATCTTTTATTTCCCGGTCTGCGAAACTCCGAAATGGAGTCTTTGTTGATGTGCCTATTTTGGGATTTCGGCATTTCACATTTTGCAACATCGGGACTCCTGTGATGAAAACTCTTGACTCTTGATTCCTCCAACTCCTGGTATCCGAAACTTCTAAATGGAGTGGTTTCGCATTTTGTTATTTCATCATTCTTGTCATGAGTTTCCTTGACACCTCCAACTCCTAGTATCTGAAACTCCGAAATGGATATTAAGTCGTGGTTTCGCATTTTTTGATTTTTTGTCGTGAGTTGCTTCCTTGAATCATGGAGTTTATGCTTCTGAATGGGATCCAATGATCACTTTTTGAACTTTTCATTGCCATTCCATTATCCCTGCGCTATTGGTCATGATCTTTTCCATCGATGACAAACACGCATACTCTGCACTATCTCTTCTGATCTTATCGATCTTTCTCTACTGCGTCTTCCCAAAATACTTCTGGTGCTCTCCTGGCACATTCTTCCTGTACTTAAGCCATCATCGTTGTTGTACTTTCCATCAATGGCAATAATATGTTGCCTGTAAAACATGCCAACACCTCTATGAGATACCATTGGATCATGTAATGTCAAGTAAGTCAATGAAAATGATGCACGTATGAATTTTGTAGCTTATGATGCATAAATGTTGAAGGGAATTGATGTAAAAGTTCCTTCAGTGAAAATTCAATATTTTAATTATGGGTATTATGAGCTTGACACTACACTAGATGTGGTAAAGGTGGAGGGCCTTGATGATACAAATTTTATTTAATGCTAGAATACAATCCTATGAAATTTAATGTCATGTGATATTGGTTATAAGATCATAACCAATGAAATTTAAGCGATATACACCTATTATAGAAATGGATGCTAGAAAGTCCAAACATGTGTGAGGCCATAATGTAGTTGGATACATAAAGGCTATAGTGCTACACAAGTGTCCATTGGTCTTCCTATGTATAATTGATATTTCGGCTAAAATATCATTTTCAACATTGAAGAGAACTAAAGGATTATATTCCTAGTGTTGTTCTTTGGGTTGAATAGGAATATATCCAAATGGTAAAAAAAGTAATAGGGAAGAGTTTGCATGATGTGTTGAGGCATTGGGTAGACCATCCAACTCACCATGGTGGGATACATTATATAGATATGTGGTATTCCAGAATCAAGGCGAGGATGAATTGAATAGATGTGATCATGAGTATTGACACATTAGGTTATTGGAAGAAATATTTGATTGCATTATATAACTTAAAACACCAATCCTTTCATAATGCAATCAAATATTTATTCCAATAACCCTATTATCGCACAAACTTTAGGTTGGGAAATGTCTTACCCAATCCACGGGATGGAGATAATGGTGGGAGAATCTACCCAATGTCACCTTAGATAAACCCTGCCCTCACTTGAGTGAATGATAAATCCAACACAAAGGGGGAATCTTCGGTGACCCTCGGGGGGAATGAGACATAAACGTGAGATTATGGAAGCGATGCCCCTATAGGCCAAGTTACTAGGTGAAAGATAGCTTGGTAATGAGTCTCAAAGATTGTTTGTCAAATGCTTAGGTACCTGAGGAAGAGGATTGTACCATCCTAAGACACAAGAATAAACATGTATGCAAGTTCAAAGTTGTAGATTTTAACCTTTTACAATATTTACTCCAAATAGATTTTCAGTAAAAGAACAAAAAATATACAATGAAAAATACAAACATTACACATAGATTTTTCCCGTGGAAGCCCAAACTGGGAAAACCAACATATTCTATATTCATTCATGGTGATACATTGTTTACAATACAATATACATATAGGAGCCAAAGGAATACAAAACCCTAACCCAATGACCTATATTAGTCAACAACCCTAATTCCTTAACCATAAATAGAAAACCATCAATATAACACCATGTGCCGAAAAACCGCCTAAAAATGTGACACATTTCTTGGGACAAAAAACAAATTCTCAGGGGCGCTGCACCCCCTCTCAAACCCCCTTACGTGCCCAACATTCTCCCACTACTACTCGTGCAAAGAATATAAAATATACCCAAGATTCTTCCACGTGTTGTTTTCTTTGGATATAGGGGGTTACAGGGTTACATAATCAACAATCCAGGGTAGCAATGCCCATGGACCCTCTACACAAAGAAAATTTCTTAGTTCTCACAAATTTTGTTAATGAATCTGCAACATTCTTCAAAGTTTCCACCTTCATCAAAAATACTTTATTTTCTTCAACCATGTCACTCACAAAATGATATTGAATATCAATATGCTTTGTCTTTGAATGATAAGTCAATTTCTTCGCCAAAAAAATTTCACTTTGACTGTCACAGTCTATCCTTATAGCTTGATGTACCAACTCAATACCTGAACATAATATTTGTAACCATACTACTTCTTTTCTTGCATGAGTGTCTTCCATTTATTCAACTTTTGTAGTTGAAAGTNTTTACATTCTTGCATATTAAACCTCTTCAATATTGTCTCGACATATTTTCTCTGATTTAACCAAAATTTCCACTTTTTATGATCTCTTTTAATTTCCATGCCCAATATGAAATTTGAATCATAGAGATCCTTCATGTCAAATTTAGAGGACAAATGATTTTTCACATCCTCAATAATCTCCTTATCATTTCCTATCAACAACATATCATCCACATACAAAACCAAATAAATCAAATGATCACCTATTAATTTAAAATGCACACAGTGATCCTCTTTGATTTTCGTGAAGACAATTTCCAGCATATAAGTATCAATTTTTTGATACCACATCCTTGGTGATTGTTTTAAGCCATAGAGGGACTTTTTCAACTTCCATACCAACTCCTTCCTTCCCTTCAAAACATAACCTTATGGTTGCTTCATTTAGATTTCTTCTTCCAGATCCCCATGTAGGAATTTTGTCTTCACATCTATCTGTTCTACTTCAAAATTAAATGCAACAACAATAGATAACAAAAATATTAGAGGTTATCTTGGAAAGAAGAGAAAACATCTCACAAAAATAAATTCCCTTAACCTCGGGATAATCCTTTGCTACTGACTGAGATTTGTATTTCTACATTTTTCCTTCTGCATTCAGCTTCTTTTTAAATACCCATCTGCTTCCAATAGGATTTATTCCATTCCACAAATCCACTAGGTCCCAAGCGTCATTCTTATCCAAATATTCCATTTCTTCATCCATGCCCCTTTTCGAGAGATTTCCATGCTCTGAATCCACTACCTCCCTGATATTTCTAGGATCATCATCAATAATAGATAAGGAAAAAAATGAATGGAAATTGAATGGAATATATCTTTCTAGTAGCCTTATTTCTCGAACTGATCTCCTCAATACTAGAGTATGAGGATCTTCTTCTTCTTATTCGTGTTCTTCTTTAGAATTTGACTCATCATCCTTTAAATAAAACTCTATTTTCTTTGGTTCTTCCTTACTTGGTAGGACTTCATGTTTAACAACATCCTTCATTTCTCTAAATAACACATCTCAACTATTCACTAACCTCTTAGTTTATGGATTCCAAATCTTATAACCTTTGATACCATCTTTATATCCAATAAAGATACACTTTTCATCATTCTTATGTAGGTTACACTTGTTTTTTTATGGAACATGATCATATGCATCACAGCCAAATACCTTGAGATGCGTGAGAGAAGGTTTCTTACCAATCAATACCTCTTGTGGAGTCTTTTCATCCAGCGCTGATGAGGGTGATTTGTTGACCAAGTAACATGTAGTACCCACTGCTTCTGCCCAAAATTCTTGTCCTAACCTGACACCACTGAGCATGCACCTTGTTTTTTCCATCAGTGTCTTATTCATCATTTCTACAACTCCATTCTGCTGAGGTGTATATGGAGTAGTATTATTTCTTTCTATACCACACTTCTTACAAAATTATTCAAATTCATTCCTACATAACTCTCCACCATTATATGTCCTCGACAGCTTAATTATTTTCTTTGTTTGATTCTCAACAAGAGGCTTAAACTCTTTAAACCTGTCAAAGACTTCAAATTTTTTCCTCAGGAAATATATCCAACTATTCCTCGACAATTCATCTATAAATGAGACATAGTACACAAATTTTCCCAAGGATGGGACCGATACAGGTCCAAAAACATCATTGTGAACTAGTTTTAAAATTCCCTCTCCCCTCGTCACACTAGAAGGGAATGTTACCCGATTCGACTTCCCATATACACATTGTTCACAGAAATAAAAATGAAATTAGTAGTTAGACATACATTAAACCATACCTTTACGGTGTTGTAGTCGAAGACCCTTCTCTCTGATATGCCCTAGTCTTTGATGCCACATCATAACCTTTTTCCGAGAGACTCTAGGATTTATTTCTTCTTCAACTCTAATATCAGGAACAATGGAACTACTACACCCATCACTAATAGTGCTTCCTTTCATCTTATACAATGTTCTGAACCAAGGTCCTTTCAACAACACCATTGCTCGTTGAACCATCTGAAGGTTTCCTTTTCAAATATTGTTTTTACACCTGCATTGTCCAATTTTCTTACAAAAATAAAATTCCTGGACAAAGCTAGGATGTGCAGAACACCAGGCAGTGTTCAAATCCTTCCATCTATGAACCTCAGGTTGAATTTGCCTTGTCCTATGATTCTGGTTGTCAAATCATCACCTAAGAAAACATTACCTCCATCATTCCTTTCATATTCATAGAATCACTCCTTGTGGGGAGTCATATGAAAGGATGCACCTGAGTCAACCAACCATGCCTCATGATCTACATGTGTGCTTGAAGAAGCTAAGTACACATCCCCTCCTTCTTCATTTTACGTATTTTATTCTATATAAGGACATTCTTCAGATCCCTTCTTTTTCTCAACTTTGGATCTACATTGCTTCTTATAGTGCCCTTATTTTCCACATCTCCAACATACCTTTACAAATTTTCCGGGAGATTTAGATCTTCCACTTGAGAACTTAGATCTATTTCTTTCCTTGGAGCGTCCTCTTACAAATAATGTGTATTTGCTTTGTCCTTCCATATTTCATCTCATCTCCTCTGATAACAAGGATGAGACCACTTCATCAAACTTCAAGGAAGTTGTATTACTACCTATGGCCACAACCATACTATCCCACAAGTCTGGTAAAGAACATAGTAAATTGATACACTTATCTTCATCTGAAATTTTAATCTCAACAAATACTAACTAACTTACCAAACTACTGAAATCGTCCAAATGCTCTACCATCAAGCCTCCATCTCTCATCCTTAGATTATACAAATTCTTTCTCAGGAATAGTTTATTTACTAGGGACTTAGATAGATATAACTTCCCCAACTTATCTCATAAATCCTTGGTTGAAGTTTCCTCTGACACATATCTGAGAGATACAGTCAGATTGTTCTCTTCTCCTTCTAATCCAACTTTTTCCAGTCATTTGTTGAAGTTTCTGTAGGTGAAGTACCTGGATCTACCATGATACAGTGATCTCTATCCACCAACGAATGTTCCATATTGATCTTCCACAACTCAAAACTTTTCCCTTTAAACTTATCAATCTCCATTTTTGAATTTATTTCCATTTCTTTTCACCTTAAAAGTCAATACCACAGATTTCCCACTGTAACAAGGCTTATCACAGTCCCGAGAGAAACCCTTGACCACAAAGGCATCCCCCTTAATCCAACAAAACTCTGATACCAAATGTAGATCTTAAACTTGTACAATGTTTACTGCAAACATATTTTCAATAAAAGAACATAAAATATACAATGGAAAATACAAACATTACAAAGAGATTTTTCCCTTGGAAACACAAACCAGGAAAACAAACATATTTTGTATTCATTCATAGTCTTACATTGTTTACAATACAATATACATATAGGAGACATCGACATCCAAAACCCTAACCCAATGACCTAGATTAGTCAACAACCCTAATTCCTTAACCGGAAATAGAAAACCATCGACAAAAATCATGTGCCGAAAAATCTCCCAAAAATGAAACATGTTTCCCAAGGAAAGAAAAATTCTCACAGTCGTTGCCCCCGAACCCCTGCACAGGGGGGTTTCTGCCCCCTCAAACCTCCCTATGTGCCAAGAATATAACATATACCCAACAAGGTGGAGTTTTTGTGGTGAACAAATTCTTCTTCTAGGCTCAACTCCTCTATCTTTGTTCCTGATAATCTGATCTCACGAATGATTTCTATATTCATTAGCTAGGTGTCTTTGGAGGTACTTGTTGTTCTTTCTCTTCTACCTCTATTTGATGTTTTTCATCTTCCCCTTTTTTAGCTTTTTCATCCTTTGATTCTTCTTCATAAACCTTTTCCACTCACTCTTTTTCTTCTTCTTTTAATTCTCGTCCACATGTCTCATCAACCGTTAGATTGATGTTTTCCACAAATTTCTTGAGACTTAGAATGAAAAATCTGTATGATTTCATTATACTTTAGTAAACAAAAAGCACGCCTTTGTCTACATGAGAATATAAATTTACCATTCTTGCATCTTCTATTTTGATGTAGCATTTTCTTCCAAAGACTCTCAAGTGCTTCACATTTGTTGATCTTCCTTTCCATAGCTCGTATGTATTTTTGTCACTTTTGTTCATGAACATTAATTTGTTTTGAATGTGAATTATTGTATGCATTTCATGTGTCCAAAAAACATCTTTCAACTTGGAATCCATTAACATTGTTCGATCCATTTCCTGTATTGTCTTGTTCTTTTTTTGACGACCCCATTCTATTGAGGTGTTCTAGCAACATAGAGTTTCCTTTTTATACCATCCTTGTTGCAGAAATACATAAATTAATTTGAAGTACACTCTCCTCCATTATCATATCTCAAGCATTTTACTTTTGAATCCATTTCATTTTCAACTATTTCCTTGTATACCTTGAACTTTTCAAATGATTATGACTTGTTCCCGAGAAAAAAAAACTACAGTCATTCTTGTATAATCATCAACTAATAACATAAAGTATTTCTCACCTTTTAAACCCTTTGTTCTAGTTGGTCCAACTAGATGAGTATCCAAAATTTCGAGTGGTCTTGTCATTGAGTATTCCTTTGATTTGAAACTAGTCTTTTTTTGGCTTCCTCGTTGACAATGGTTGCATAAAGCGTTGGTTGGCTTTCTGATCTAGGGAATTTCTATGACTTCTTCATTTCTATTTAATTTGACGAGGTTATCCAAGTTTATGTCACCCATTCTTCTGTTCCATAGCCAAACTTTATCTTCCTTCCCTAGACAACACTTTTCATTTCCAATTTGACTTAATACATATATATTCCTTGAAGTTATTACAACTGTTTTAACCAAATTTCCCATACCTTCTTTTCTTATCTCGCATTTCTGTGAATTGAAAATAATCTTGTGACCTTGGTCACACATTTGACTTACACTTAGAATATTATGTTTCATATATTTGACTAGTAGAACATTTTCTTCCTTGGTATCCTTATTTCCAATTATGATTGTTCCCTTTCCAATGATTCTAGTTGAGTCATCATTTCCAAAGGAAATTGATCCATCTATTTCCTTTCTCAATGTTAGAAACCTATCTTCATAACCTGTCATGGGATTTGAGAAACCACTCTCAACAGACCAACGACGTTTCTTATGCATAGCTTGTGGAGTGAGTGTGCATTCTTCATTGCTGTATTGATTCTTCTTTCTTATCCATGTTCTATTGTAACATTCATGTATGTGACTATTGTTATTATTTTATGATTCTCTACGAGGGACTCTCATTCTAAAAGTTTTGGCCATGTGTCCAAATTTGTTGCACTTGTAGCATTACACTTCAGTGCCCAATGATTCGAACTTGTCGTAGATTCTTCTTTGTGTTTCACTAGGACTTCTTGGATAACCATTTTGTGTATCACTTTCAAAGTTGTTTTTGTTCCTTCTATTAGCTCTGCAATTTAAAAGTTTATCTCCAAAATTTTTGCATGTATAACATAAACCAAAAAATATAGTTTGAGACTTGGTTGTTGAAGATATTCTCAAAGGAACTACTCTTCTGAATTCTTCTTCTTCCTAAGACCCGTTTGTTTCTGACGGTCCTTGATTCTGAAATCTAAATCTTCTCGATGGACGAGTGTTCCTGTGATCTTCTTTGTAGATTGACCCTGAGATCTTCTTTGGAGGAGTGTCCCTGTGATCTTCTCACCATTTCTGCATAGCTTTTTGGATATGTTTCTTGATTTTTTATTTTGGAGCTTGATCCATATTTTGTCTGATTGTATCCATGTATGGACTTGTCCTGATTAGGGATTTGACTACTGATAATGTCATCAAAAATTTTTGATCTATTATGCATATTTTTGTTTTGAAGATCATTTATCAATGTGACAATCTTTGCTTCCAAATTTCCAATGATCATGTCTCTTTCTTCTAACTATTATTTGAGTTCTTCTTCAATTATTTTATCTTCTTCTATTTGAACCTTTAATTGCCTGATCATCTTCTCTAGTTCTTGAGTGTATTATTTCTTGTCTATTTCTTCTTGGAGCTTCTTCTTTTTATTCTTTTCTCCTTTTATAACTTCTATAAAGCTCAATATGTAATATCCCAAAAAATAATCTATTATTGAATTCTATGTGTACTTGGGAACAAATTTCCATTTTTGGAAAATTTGAATTTGGAAATTATTTGTCATTGATGGAAAATACAAATTTGGAATTTGATTATTGTAATTAATTATTTATAACTGTTGGGAAAGGATTTGATTTTCCTAACTAACTTTTTGATTGTGACACATGTAAAAGACAAATCGTTTTTCTATTAAATGCTGGAAGACAAATGAAACATAGAGGTTGAAAATAGTTGACCATGACTCCATGAGTGGGGAACGGATTTGAATTTCCTTAGGGATGATTTTTACAAGTGGAAACTGAGGAAATTGACCACTAGAAGCCCCTGAAAATGAGGGATTTGTAAAGTTGCGAAAATTCCCAATGAGGGAAGGAAAGACCTAGGAACAAGATGCACGTAAATACAACATATGGAGGAGGTAGGATGCTGCTTAGTATGTTGGAGAAAGAGAACTACTTGTTGTTATGAGCATTGTTTAGTCCGAGACAAGGGAATTTCTCATCTGTAGAAGAGGTCTGTAGAAAATGAGGATCATTTCAATTCACCCTTATGGACTCATGGTGAGGCTAGGGGTGACCGAAGCAAGTAACTAGGATATTTTTTTCTATGGTTGGGTGGAACGTGGCTATTCCATTTGTGTCCTAGCATCAGTTTCAGATAATCACATTTACTTGTATTCCGGTTAATATTTTTTTGATTACAATTGTTATAAGTGTGATGGGATTATGTGATGTTAGTGCATATANTTTACATTCTTGCATATTAAACCTCTTCAATATTGTCTCGACATATTTTCTCTGATTTAACCAAAATTTCCACTTTTTATGATCTCTTTTAATTTCCATGCCCAATATGAAATTTGAATCATAGAGATCCTTCATGTCAAATTTAGAGGACAAATGATTTTTCACATCCTCAATAATCTCCTTATCATTTCCTATCAACAACATATCATCCACATACAAAACCAAATAAATCAAATGATCACCTATTAATTTAAAATGCACACAGTGATCCTCTTTGATTTTCGTGAAGACAATTTCCAGCATATAAGTATCAATTTTTTGATACCACATCCTTGGTGATTGTTTTAAGCCATAGAGGGACTTTTTCAACTTCCATACCAACTCCTTCCTTCCCTTCAAAACATAACCTTATGGTTGCTTCATTTAGATTTCTTCTTCCAGATCCCCATGTAGGAATTTTGTCTTCACATCTATCTGTTCTACTTCAAAATTAAATGCAACAACAATAGATAACAAAAATATTAGAGGTTATCTTGGAAAGAAGAGAAAACATCTCACAAAAATAAATTCCCTTAACCTCGGGATAATCCTTTGCTACTGACTGAGATTTGTATTTCTACATTTTTCCTTCTGCATTCAGCTTCTTTTTAAATACCCATCTGCTTCCAATAGGATTTATTCCATTCCACAAATCCACTAGGTCCCAAGCGTCATTCTTATCCAAATATTCCATTTCTTCATCCATGCCCCTTTTCGAGAGATTTCCATGCTCTGAATCCACTACCTCCCTGATATTTCTAGGATCATCATCAATAATAGATAAGGAAAAAAATGAATGGAAATTGAATGGAATATATCTTTCTAGTAGCCTTATTTCTCGAACTGATCTCCTCAATACTAGAGTATGAGGATCTTCTTCTTCTTATTCGTGTTCTTCTTTAGAATTTGACTCATCATCCTTTAAATAAAACTCTATTTTCTTTGGTTCTTCCTTACTTGGTAGGACTTCATGTTTAACAACATCCTTCATTTCTCTAAATAACACATCTCAACTATTCACTAACCTCTTAGTTTATGGATTCCAAATCTTATAACCTTTGATACCATCTTTATATCCAATAAAGATACACTTTTCATCATTCTTATGTAGGTTACACTTGTTTTTTTATGGAACATGATCATATGCATCACAGCCAAATACCTTGAGATGCGTGAGAGAAGGTTTCTTACCAATCAATACCTCTTGTGGAGTCTTTTCATCCAGCGCTGATGAGGGTGATTTGTTGACCAAGTAACATGTAGTACCCACTGCTTCTGCCCAAAATTCTTGTCCTAACCTGACACCACTGAGCATGCACCTTGTTTTTTCCATCAGTGTCTTATTCATCATTTCTACAACTCCATTCTGCTGAGGTGTATATGGAGTAGTATTATTTCTTTCTATACCACACTTCTTACAAAATTATTCAAATTCATTCCTACATAACTCTCCACCATTATATGTCCTCGACAGCTTAATTATTTTCTTTGTTTGATTCTCAACAAGAGGCTTAAACTCTTTAAACCTGTCAAAGACTTCAAATTTTTTCCTCAGGAAATATATCCAACTATTCCTCGACAATTCATCTATAAATGAGACATAGTACACAAATTTTCCCAAGGATGGGACCGATACAGGTCCAAAAACATCATTGTGAACTAGTTTTAAAATTCCCTCTCCCCTCGTCACACTAGAAGGGAATGTTACCCGATTCGACTTCCCATATACACATTGTTCACAGAAATAAAAATGAAATTAGTAGTTAGACATACATTAAACCATACCTTTACGGTGTTGTAGTCGAAGACCCTTCTCTCTGATATGCCCTAGTCTTTGATGCCACATCATAACCTTTTTCCGAGAGACTCTAGGATTTATTTCTTCTTCAACTCTAATATCAGGAACAATGGAACTACTACACCCATCACTAATAGTGCTTCCTTTCATCTTATACAATGTTCTGAACCAAGGTCCTTTCAACAACACCATTGCTCGTTGAACCATCTGAAGGTTTCCTTTTCAAATATTGTTTTTACACCTGCATTGTCCAATTTTCTTACAAAAATAAAATTCCTGGACAAAGCTAGGATGTGCAGAACACCAGGCAGTGTTCAAATCCTTCCATCTATGAACCTCAGGTTGAATTTGCCTTGTCCTATGATTCTGGTTGTCAAATCATCACCTAAGAAAACATTACCTCCATCATTCCTTTCATATTCATAGAATCACTCCTTGTGGGGAGTCATATGAAAGGATGCACCTGAGTCAACCAACCATGCCTCATGATCTACATGTGTGCTTGAAGAAGCTAAGTACACATCCCCTCCTTCTTCATTTTACGTATTTTATTCTATATAAGGACATTCTTCAGATCCCTTCTTTTTCTCAACTTTGGATCTACATTGCTTCTTATAGTGCCCTTATTTTCCACATCTCCAACATACCTTTACAAATTTTCCGGGAGATTTAGATCTTCCACTTGAGAACTTAGATCTATTTCTTTCCTTGGAGCGTCCTCTTACAAATAATGTGTATTTGCTTTGTCCTTCCATATTTCATCTCATCTCCTCTGATAACAAGGATGAGACCACTTCATCAAACTTCAAGGAAGTTGTATTACTACCTATGGCCACAACCATACTATCCCACAAGTCTGGTAAAGAACATAGTAAATTGATACACTTATCTTCATCTGAAATTTTAATCTCAACAAATACTAACTAACTTACCAAACTACTGAAATCGTCCAAATGCTCTACCATCAAGCCTCCATCTCTCATCCTTAGATTATACAAATTCTTTCTCAGGAATAGTTTATTTACTAGGGACTTAGATAGATATAACTTCCCCAACTTATCTCATAAATCCTTGGTTGAAGTTTCCTCTGACACATATCTGAGAGATACAGTCAGATTGTTCTCTTCTCCTTCTAATCCAACTTTTTCCAGTCATTTGTTGAAGTTTCTGTAGGTGAAGTACCTGGATCTACCATGATACAGTGATCTCTATCCACCAACGAATGTTCCATATTGATCTTCCACAACTCAAAACTTTTCCCTTTAAACTTATCAATCTCCATTTTTGAATTTATTTCCATTTCTTTTCACCTTAAAAGTCAATACCACAGATTTCCCACTGTAACAAGGCTTATCACAGTCCCGAGAGAAACCCTTGACCACAAAGGCATCCCCCTTAATCCAACAAAACTCTGATACCAAATGTAGATCTTAAACTTGTACAATGTTTACTGCAAACATATTTTCAATAAAAGAACATAAAATATACAATGGAAAATACAAACATTACAAAGAGATTTTTCCCTTGGAAACACAAACCAGGAAAACAAACATATTTTGTATTCATTCATAGTCTTACATTGTTTACAATACAATATACATATAGGAGACATCGACATCCAAAACCCTAACCCAATGACCTAGATTAGTCAACAACCCTAATTCCTTAACCGGAAATAGAAAACCATCGACAAAAATCATGTGCCGAAAAATCTCCCAAAAATGAAACATGTTTCCCAAGGAAAGAAAAATTCTCACAGTCGTTGCCCCCGAACCCCTGCACAGGGGGGTTTCTGCCCCCTCAAACCTCCCTATGTGCCAAGAATATAACATATACCCAACAAGGTGGAGTTTTTGTGGTGAACAAATTCTTCTTCTAGGCTCAACTCCTCTATCTTTGTTCCTGATAATCTGATCTCACGAATGATTTCTATATTCATTAGCTAGGTGTCTTTGGAGGTACTTGTTGTTCTTTCTCTTCTACCTCTATTTGATGTTTTTCATCTTCCCCTTTTTTAGCTTTTTCATCCTTTGATTCTTCTTCATAAACCTTTTCCACTCACTCTTTTTCTTCTTCTTTTAATTCTCGTCCACATGTCTCATCAACCGTTAGATTGATGTTTTCCACAAATTTCTTGAGACTTAGAATGAAAAATCTGTATGATTTCATTATACTTTAGTAAACAAAAAGCACGCCTTTGTCTACATGAGAATATAAATTTACCATTCTTGCATCTTCTATTTTGATGTAGCATTTTCTTCCAAAGACTCTCAAGTGCTTCACATTTGTTGATCTTCCTTTCCATAGCTCGTATGTATTTTTGTCACTTTTGTTCATGAACATTAATTTGTTTTGAATGTGAATTATTGTATGCATTTCATGTGTCCAAAAAACATCTTTCAACTTGGAATCCATTAACATTGTTCGATCCATTTCCTGTATTGTCTTGTTCTTTTTTTGACGACCCCATTCTATTGAGGTGTTCTAGCAACATAGAGTTTCCTTTTTATACCATCCTTGTTGCAGAAATACATAAATTAATTTGAAGTACACTCTCCTCCATTATCATATCTCAAGCATTTTACTTTTGAATCCATTTCATTTTCAACTATTTCCTTGTATACCTTGAACTTTTCAAATGATTATGACTTGTTCCCGAGAAAAAAAAACTACAGTCATTCTTGTATAATCATCAACTAATAACATAAAGTATTTCTCACCTTTTAAACCCTTTGTTCTAGTTGGTCCAACTAGATGAGTATCCAAAATTTCGAGTGGTCTTGTCATTGAGTATTCCTTTGATTTGAAACTAGTCTTTTTTTGGCTTCCTCGTTGACAATGGTTGCATAAAGCGTTGGTTGGCTTTCTGATCTAGGGAATTTCTATGACTTCTTCATTTCTATTTAATTTGACGAGGTTATCCAAGTTTATGTCACCCATTCTTCTGTTCCATAGCCAAACTTTATCTTCCTTCCCTAGACAACACTTTTCATTTCCAATTTGACTTAATACATATATATTCCTTGAAGTTATTACAACTGTTTTAACCAAATTTCCCATACCTTCTTTTCTTATCTCGCATTTCTGTGAATTGAAAATAATCTTGTGACCTTGGTCACACATTTGACTTACACTTAGAATATTATGTTTCATATATTTGACTAGTAGAACATTTTCTTCCTTGGTATCCTTATTTCCAATTATGATTGTTCCCTTTCCAATGATTCTAGTTGAGTCATCATTTCCAAAGGAAATTGATCCATCTATTTCCTTTCTCAATGTTAGAAACCTATCTTCATAACCTGTCATGGGATTTGAGAAACCACTCTCAACAGACCAACGACGTTTCTTATGCATAGCTTGTGGAGTGAGTGTGCATTCTTCATTGCTGTATTGATTCTTCTTTCTTATCCATGTTCTATTGTAACATTCATGTATGTGACTATTGTTATTATTTTATGATTCTCTACGAGGGACTCTCATTCTAAAAGTTTTGGCCATGTGTCCAAATTTGTTGCACTTGTAGCATTACACTTCAGTGCCCAATGATTCGAACTTGTCGTAGATTCTTCTTTGTGTTTCACTAGGACTTCTTGGATAACCATTTTGTGTATCACTTTCAAAGTTGTTTTTGTTCCTTCTATTAGCTCTGCAATTTAAAAGTTTATCTCCAAAATTTTTGCATGTATAACATAAACCAAAAAATATAGTTTGAGACTTGGTTGTTGAAGATATTCTCAAAGGAACTACTCTTTTGAATTCTTCTTCTTCCTAAGACCCGTTTGTTTCTGACGGTCCTTGATTCTGAAATCTAAATCTTCTCGGTGGACGAGTGTTCCTGTGATCTTCTTTGTAGATTGACCCTGAGATCTTCTTTGGAGGAGTGTCCCTGTGATCTTCTCACCATTTATGCATAGCTTTTTGGATATGTTTCTTGATTTTTTATTTTGGAGCTTGATCCATATTTTGTCTGATTGTATCCATGTCTGGACTTGTCCTGATTAGGGATTTGACTACTGATAATGTCATCAAAAATTTTTGATCTATTATGCATATTTTTGTTTTGAAGATCATTTCTCAATGTGACATTCTTTGCTTCCAAATTTCCAATGATCATGTCTCTTTCTTCTAACTATTATTTGAGTTCTTCTTCAATTATTTTATCTTCTTCTATTTGAACCTTTAATTGCGTGATCATCTTCTCTAGTTCTTGAGTGTATTATTTCTTGTCTATTTCTTCTTGGAGCTTCTTCTTTTTATTCTTTTCTCCTTTTATAACTTCTATAGAGCTCAATATGTAATATCCCAAAAAATAATCTATTATTGAATTCTATGTGTACTTGGGAACAAATTTCCATTTTTGGAAAATTCGAATTTGGAAATTATTTGTCATTGATGGAAAATACAAATTTGGAATTTGATTATTGTAATTAATTATTTATAACTGTTGGGAAAGGATTTGATTTTCCTAACTAACTTTTTGATTGTGACACATGTAAAAGACAAATCGTTTTTCTATTAAATGCTGGAAGACAAATGAAACATAGAGGTTGAAAATAGTTGACCATGACTCCATGAGTGGGGAACGGATTTGAATTTCCTTAGGGATGATTTTTACAAGTGGAAACTGAGGAAATTGACCACTAGAAGCCCCTGAAAATGAGGGATTTGTAAAGTTGCGAAAATTCCCAATGAGGGAAGGAAAGACCTAGGAACAAGATGCACGTAAATACAACATATGGAGGAGGTAGGATGCTGCTTAGTATGTTGGAGAAAGAGAACTACTTGTTGTTATGAGCATTGTTTAGTCCGAGACAAGGGAATTTCTCATCTGTAGAAGAGGTCTGTAGAAAATGAGGATCATTTCAATTCACCCTTATGGACTCATGGTGAGGCTAGGGGTGACCGAAGCAAGTAACTAGGATATTTTTTTCTATGGTTGGGTGGAACGTGGCTATTCCATTTGTGTCCTAGCATCAGTTTCAGATAATCACATTTACTTGTATTCCGGTTAATATTTTTTTGATTACAATTGTTATAAGTGTGATGGGATTATGTGATGTTAGTGCATATA
>JZKD02S2178166.1:11254-35140 GCA_000966675.3 Picea glauca | reverse complement strand
GGGTTCTATACAAGTATAATCGGCTTTGGAATGAAATTCCATTGTTAATACGCTCAACACTTGCATGAACAAAAACATATACCTTATATTTTTGTTGGAAAAATAAGATACTACTCGTAGAAAAAAATAACTTTTAACTAGTAATTAACAATGCATATGAATAAAAGTTGTATATTCGAAAATCTAATTCAATTTCCTATGTTTAATCTTGTTACACCATATTCAAATTCATTGTAGAAGTACCTAAGATAATCCCTCCAAGTTAATAGATTGTTGTTTTTCTAGGTTTTCATTGACACTAACGCGTCATAAGCGACCATCATTAGCCATCACTCACCAAGATAATAAAAAAATACTATTTTCAATATAAGAAAATAATTTATAATTTTTATTTATTAATATTTTCATAAAAATTTAAGTTATTATTATTATAATTAAAAAATTAAACTTGTGAGAATGAATACTAGGTTTTACTATGGGGTTATGTTAATAATATAATAATAAAAAAATTATAAATAAATATGTGAAGATTGAAACGTCGGCTATTTTCAGAACGAGCACGTGGGTGGAGGACGATTATCTATATAACAACATAAACCATAACAATTCTCTCATTCTCTATTTGAAGATCTTTCAAGGTGAAACTCTTATATTGTTAGACAATCAAGGTATATCAAAAATGGAGTCCTCAACGTGGTGGTCTGAATTGACCGACGATCTGAAGCTGGAGGCGTTGTCATGGTTGCCAGAAGAAAGCTTATGTAGATATCACGCTGTGTGTAAAGAATGGAATGCCCTCTTTTCATCCACAAAATTCATTACTAATGATTGGCAGTTGGCACCGTGGCTTCTTGTGTACTATCGCAGGTTCTCACCAATAGAACACAAACACCTTATGGCTTACTGCTTCTGCACAAACACCTGGAAAAGATTATCCCTTGCCTATTTAGAGAAAAAATATGATCAGTTGAACGCTTATAAGATAGTGATCCGCGGATCGGCCGCTGGCCTCTTATTGTTGTCCATCTATGGATACGGTCTAAATGACACTTCCCTCACGTCCCACACTGTCTCCAATCCTCTTACAGGAACGTTCTTAGAACTTCCCATAGAAAATCATACTTTAATTTACGACATGACCATCGTGGCAGGGGAGGGAGAGACCTATAAAGTGATAGCGTTGGCTGGAGAGGAGAGTGAGCGCGAACGGACAGTAAAAATATATGATTCATTTTTGAAGTCGTGGACAGTGGAATACATACCAGAGAATTTGAGGTTATTCGGGAAGAGGCTTGTTATTTCCGAGGATTTCATGTACTGTTATGGGAGCAAGTCTTTTACTTTTCGAGATTATCCTTATTCCAGGCGCGGCATCATTGCTTTCAGCATCCTAAACGGGACATTCTCTTTCAGTTGGTTGCCATCAATACACAATGTCGATTTCTATGATAGGAACGACTTCCTGTTCTCTTGTGGGTCACGAGTGTTTCTAGCTACATGCATGTATGATGGTATTATTATATGGGAAGTTGGGAGGCCTGGTTCAAACAACCCAGAGTTCAGAAAAATCACAAGGACGCCACCATCTCTTTGGGAAGATTTTAGAAGAAAAGAGAATATTCCTCCTGAGTTTTTAATTTTTTATCGGTTTGATTTTCAAGGAATCAGTGACTTGGTGTGCATCACATATGCGAAAGTTAAACAGGTGCTTGTTTATAATTTAAGTGAAAATATATGGAGATGGTTTGGAAGACGTGAAATAGAGGAACACGAAAGAACAGACAGGGAGAATCCAATAATTTCTACCTTTCAACCTAGACTACATATGAAGGTGGAATAAATCAATAATTTTATAAATAATTTAAAAAAAAATTATATTAATTTTCTTTATCACATTTCCATTTATAAGTGAAATTAATTACATGTTTTTTCATAGCAAATACAAGTGAAATTAATTACAATTTTACCATAATACAAGTAAAATTAATTACATTTTTACCATTATTATTATTATTTTTTTCATATTTTAAACCACATCTCAACAAAATTTATATTCTGCATCTTAAAGCCATAAATTTATTTCATGTCAATGGAAGTTTATGTCTTTTTATTTATCTAACGATGCAATGCAAATAAAATAGACGAGGATAATCTCTCTTTAAAGCTGATAATCCTAGTTTGAAAGGGCCAACCAAGTTTCAATTTTTCTAAAAATGCATGCAAATAAAATAAATAAAATAGAAAAGTGTAATCTCTCTTTGCATATTATATTCCAAGTTACAATAAAAGCAAACTGAGTAGATTATATTAATATATTAAACTAACTAGGTTTACTTGAGTGATTCCACAATAAAAATTTCTTACCCTTCACAATTTATTATAGAAGAGTGTAATCTCTCCTTCCATATTATATCCCAAGTTGCAATAAAAGCAAACTGGCTATATTATATTAATATATTAAACGAACTAGGCTTTCTTGCCCTTCACAATGTTAAGTATTACTATGATTGTGAATTTGTCTCATAACCATTTTATGAAAACATGATACTAAAACAACTTGTAACTATTACTTAAACAAACTGGAACCACCAAAATGATTCTGCATCTCGTAATACAATTGTAATTGGTCCAATACTTGTCACATCAACAGCATCCTTTGATGTAAGTACAATGATAAAATCAAACTTAAAAACGTTATCTCAATTATTAACAAACCATGTTTGGTTACGTGACTTTCAGAGAAGATTAACCTACAATGAGTACCAATCCAATGATTGCTAACCAACCCATGCATTTAGCATCAAAGTAAGGTCTAATTTTACAGAACACATCATTCAAATAATCAAGAGAAAGTTTGAAAATCAAAATCTCAATGTACGATAATCGAAGTACTTTAGATAAGAAATAAATAAACTTTCATTACTCAATACAAACAATTTTCATTACTCAATACAAACAAATAAATATAAGGTTTGAAAATCAAAATCTTAATCTAGGACAATTAAAGCATTTTAAAATTCAAATTTAACTCTAGAGAAGAAATAAATAAACTTTCATTACTCAATATAAACAAATAAATAAGTTGTAATGGTGGATCTTATTAATGAGGTTCAATTTTTTGTTTGTCTTAAAAGAAGAAACTTTGTGTTGATATTTTCATTTAATTATGTGTTGAAAAAATACATTTTATTTATTTATTTATTTTTTTTTATCTTGAGATATACTATGAAGTAAAATATCCAGGTAATCTCTAATATTCCCCTTTGTGCAATTTGAATTCAAATACATAATATTCCACTGATTACTTAGTAGTAAATTAAGGAATATACATAATATTCCACTAATTACTTAGTAGTAAATTAAGGAATGGAGGTGACACTAATAAAAATGTAATGATCAAAAAATGGAAATGGATTGAGAAGTAAATCCAAACAATGAATGATTATCTTAAGGTATACTACTAAGTAAAATATCAAGGTAACCTCCAATATTCCACTTTGTGCAAATGTGGATTCAAATACATAACATTTCAATGATTACTTAGTCATAAATTAAGAAATGGAGGTGACACTAATAAACATCTAATGATTAAAGAATGGAAATGGTTTGAGATGAAAATCCAAACAATAATGAATGTAGAGTAGAAATAACCCTCTAAATAACATGTTTTTTTCTTTTTCTACAACATCTAAAAGGAACAAAGATTAAACTACTAAAATATTGGATGTGTACTATTTGGGATGAAGGATTTGAGCAAGGATGCATGGGATCTGTTGTGTATATACAAAAAAATTGATGAGGATGGTGATACTTCTATCAATATGAGAAGTTATCTATCTTATAAGTTGAAAATATTTTGGCTCTTGGAGGATTGATTCTTGTATATGAAGAAGGCATGCCAAATGTTATTATATCCAACATTGAATGATATTTCTATATACTTAAATCTAGTGAGGAAGAGAATATTGGTTTTCCAAAGCTATCATTGTTTGGTGAAATAAACCATGTAGAAGTTAACAAAGAGTCTCGTGTACATATTTTTCCAAAGAAAGAGAAGGAAACGTTGAGTTCACTCTTTAGACCAAAGTATATGATAAAGACCTAAAATTAATTCCACTCACTAAAGAATATATTTCTCCCTAACTCTAAATGTTTTTCCTTCTTTCCTTTTCATAGTCATTCTTAGATCAAATTAATTTTATTATCTTTTTTATGTTCTTTGTATGTGTTTCCATGTCTGTGAGCCTTAAATTTTGTTTTTGAGGGTTTTGGTAGATGAGTGTTATTGATGATGGAAAGGATGTAGTAATTTTATATTTATTGAATGCTTCAAGTATCAATATTGGATCCTTTAGATTACTTCAAAGGTTTTTTAAGTTGACATCTAAGGGTCGTACCTTGTGGATATTTAGCCTTCAAATGAAAATAATAAGACTTTACAAGGGAAAAATATGTAAAACAAATTTCATATCATAGTTAACTCGATTTGTTTTCACTCTTTTATAAAAAGAAGAGACTTAATTTTGATCTTGCAGTAGAAAACTCAAACTCTAAATATGCATTTGCATCGAAGAAATACCCTACTCTTGTAATGCAACTGATTCCTTATGTTATGCAAAATATATACAAATAAGGTGACATATATATATTTTTATTTTGAGAAAATCCTAAATTCAAAACAATATATATTAATCTTTTGAACAAATTGAATTGATTTATTAGATTTTCATTAATAGGCTTTATACATCTCATTTTAAGAAATGCTTTTCCTACAAGAAACGTCAACCTCAATACTACTTGTAACTGGAGAATGGATCACATTGTTAAAATGTTGATTCATATCAAAGCACTTTAAAATTCAAAGTTAACTCTAGACAAGAAATAAATAAACTTTCATTATTCAATACAAAAGAATAAATACGATGATGAAGTTAATGCAATCCTAGAGCCTCATCTGATTATATCTAATTTCAAAACTTATTTTGACAAAATATTTCTCATCACTTTGGCATTTTTAGAGATTTCTCCCATGCTATGCATTCATTCTTTCTTATCACTTTGGCACCTTGCAGAGATTTCTCCCATGCTATGAATTTAAGTTTTGGACCATATCTTTCAATCATTGGAAATGAGCATGAGAAAATCTTTGTTTTAGGTTTCCTTGAGCATGTAAGAGTAAGACTAAGCATGTTTACCTAAAACAAAATCACACCATTTGGTATGCACTTGTTCTATATTAATAACTTGTAATTGTGGACACCACATATATAACTACATATATAACAAACACTATCAAGAGAGGAACCACAAGCCTTCATCATTAATCTTAGTACTTGTAAGTACTAATGGTAAAATTTTGGATCCACAACTATTATTTTGTACCTTTTTCATATTTCATTGATATAAACCATTCACGTTCCAGTGGAAAGATGTCATATCTTTATCTTATGAAGAAATTTAATTGATTTATTAGATCTGTATTAATATGGTTCATACATCTCATTGAGAAATGTTTGTCGTACAAAAAACCCTAAATTTTACGTGTGGCAACTTGAATACATACTACAATGCTAAAATCAAACTTAAAAATGTTATCTCAATTCTCAATATGTTAGATCTATTTTATCATAATGGTTGAATTCCTATTAGGCCCACAATATATTAGATCTATTTTATCATAAGGATTTGTGGTAAGTTGTCTTTACTAATTTTTACACCACGTCTGACGTAAGTTTGGTGTGGCTCTATTCTACAGTTTGCTTAGTATTTTTGGTCACTTTACCATTTGCATAACTATAACATACGTTGTAGTGGTGGATCCTATTAATGAGTTTCAATTATTTGTCGGTATTAAAAGAAGAAACTTTGTGTTGATATTTTCATTTAATTATGGTGACATGTGAGTGTTTCCATATATTCATGTTGAGGAAATACACAATTTTTTTTTATTTTTTATCTTTGGGTATACTATTAAGTAAAATATTTAGGTAATCTCTAATATTTCACTAGCAATGTGGATTCAAATACATAATATTTCAATGAGTATTTAGTCGTAAATTAAAGCATGGAGGTGACACTAATGAAAGTGTAATGATTAAAGAATGGAAATGTTTGATATGTAAATCCAAACAATATTGAATGTAGAGTAGAAACAATGCTCTAAATAAAATGTTTCTTTATTTTTCTACTACATGGAAAAGGAACAAAGATTAAGCTACTACAATATTGGATGTGCAGTGTGTGGGATGAATAATATTAGCAAGGAAACAAGAGATATGTTGTGTATATACAAAAAATTGATGAGGATGGTGATACTTCTACAATATAGTTAAGATTAGATGTTGGAGATGTTATCTCTCCTATAAATTGAATATATGTTGTCTCTTGCACGATTGATTCATGTATATGAAGAAGGCCTTCCAATTGTTATTATATCCAACATTGAATGATATTTCTATATACTTGAATCTAGTGAGGAAGAGAATATTACTTTTCCATTGTTTTTCTATATACTTAAAGCTATCATTTTTTGGTGAAATGAACCATGTAGAAGTTAAAAAAGAATCCCATGTACCAATGTATATGATAAAGACCTAAAATTAATTCCACTACCTAAAGAATGTATTTCTCCCTAACTCTAATTTTATTTTCCAAATTTAATGAAGTGAAATTGAAAAACCACCAATGTCATCCAAGAGATACAAATATCCTTTTCAAATATCACTATAGGGTATGATGAGATATATTTATGCAAAATACCCTTACGATTGCACCGAGACATGCTTTCCTTGTCATAGTCATTCTTAGATGAAATTAATTTTATTATCTTTTTTATGCTCTTTGTATGTGTTTCATGTATGTGATCCTTAATTTTTTTTTTTGAGGGTTTTGGTAGATGAGTGCCATTGATGAGAAGGATGTAGTAATTTTATATTTATTCAATTCTTCAAGGATCAAGATTGGATCCATTAGATTACTTCAAAGGTTGTTTACCTTGACATCGAAGGGTTGTACCTTGTGGATATTTATCATCAAAAGGTTGCACCTTGTGGATATTTATCCTTCAAATGAAAACAATAAGAATTTAAAAAGGAAAAATATGTAAAACAAATTTCATATCATTAATCTTGAGAAAACTCAGCCTCTAAATATCTTGTAATTCAATTGATTCCTTATGTTATGCCAAATACAAGTAGCTTCAAAAGTCCACCTTCACCACTCCTAATGAGAGGATAAGAAGGTGAAATTTATTTTAGTTCAAGAAATTGAGAAAGAAAGTATGTCCTTAGTGTGAAAAGAGATTATCTAAAGTTATTCGTAATAGTATCATCGTTGGGTAGTTTTAAGTCCTTGAGCAGTGACTAACATGAATAAATATTTGTAGGCTAGCAACTTTATTCCATGGTTTGTTGTGTACCATCACTGGTTCTCGTTGAATTGTATGGTTTACTATTTCTTGAAAAGATTCTCCCTTTTCAAGACATCCATTTAAACGTCCAAAACAAGACATCCATTTTCACGTTGTTGTCGTTAGAGGATGTGCCTAATAGGAATGGCATTCTTTTCTCTTGTGGGTCATGAGTGCTTCTAGCTATATGCATACCCTATGGTGTTATTATATGGGATATTGAGAAGCCTTGTGTTCAAACTACTCAGAGTTTAGATAAATAATCCACCATCTATTTGTGAAGATGAATTCCATTTCTCCTAAAAATGCATGTTTTTGCTTAGTAGAGATAAAAATCCCTTTCTTTTTCCTCAATCAAAATCTTCAACCACTTGACACATCTATGAGCTACTACTAGTGAATTAAATCATGGGTACTTCACCTTGTTGACCAATATCCTATCACATTCATTTAAGTATAAAATTCTCAAAAATAGAGTCAACATATTGTAGGTATTAGGGGGTTATGAGCTACTTGGGGTTTCAAAATAATTTATTCAAAATCCTTTGGGTAGGCTATGACATATCATCTACGAATGAAGAATTAGTGCTACCAATTGCTATTGTTTTCAATCATGACACTAAATGAAGAGATTTCTATGAAGAGATTTGTTCATGTTGTTAGGCTTTTCCATCTTGAAAAATATGCATGGTATTCATAGTTATTACTCTAGTTTGTACTATAAGATTAATTGACACTATGCTGTAGATTATAATAGTGATGAAAAGACTTCATATTTACTTCAAATATGAAGCATGGTGTGGCTTTGTTATGTTGATTCATTAGTTGTATTTCTAGTATTGGGTGTTGTTGTTATGAACATATTTAAGAGGTACTCCATATTCTCTTGGAATAGATTCTTCTTATAAGCTGGAGTATACACCTATGGATGAGTCATTCTAAATTTATGAAAATGATTGTATAAAGGGAACATGTGTGAGAGTAAGCTACTGTAACATCCCACTCTTGTGCACTAGGAAAAATTATTCTTTGAGGACACTTGCTCGCAAGTGATCTCGATTGTTATGATGTTAAAACAGTTGTCCTTGATTATGATGCATTATGATATATGACATGATGTTTTACTGCTTTGATGTAGACAGGTGCTATTGACTTAGTTATATTGAGTGTGCAGGGTTTTGGACCTTGAGGATGCAGAGGCATCGATGGAACCCCTTGGACTCCGGATTGAGTCAGGGAGTGTGTTATTTGGGTTGGTTTATTTACTATGATATTTCATTGCTTTGATGATATGATGTTGACATGTTCTGACATGATTGTTGATGATGCAGGCTGACGATAGCTTGCCGACTAGACTCACATATGGAGTAAAGGGGCCACACACGATTTCAAGAGAGGTTGAGGGAGAGGTGTGGACAACAGCCCTCCCACRGCCTACTGACACTCCCGCTGTGGCTTGAAYTGTAGGTTAAAAWWTACCTAGTTCGAGAGGATCCACGATGCCATCAAGGCAGACTGCGACAGTCGCTCACGATGATTCTAAAGGGCGCACAATAAGGCGGGGGTCTTAGTCCTTAGAACCCTTAGTCTCCCACAATTTCACCTAGCAGAGTGTTGACTCCAGGGGTTATAGATGTCTACCAATCAGTCAGGTCGGCGAGTGGCACCCTTGGAGCATGTGGTGCATCCTGAAGGGCACGTCACGCGAAAGAAACACAAGTTGGCAAGTGGCACCCTTGGAGCACGTGGTGCATCCTGAAGGGCATATTGCACGAAAGAAACACAAGTTAGTGAGTGGCACCCTTGGAGCATGTAGTGCATCCTGAAGGGCATGTCACGCAAAAGAAACAACCGAGGTGAGTGGCACCCTTGGAGCACATGGTGCGTCCTGAAGAGCATGTCGCATTGATGTTGAGGAAGGAACAAACCTAGATGGCCCTAAGACATTTAACACCATAATAGATTCTTAAACAAATTCCCTAAATAATTGTCGCCCAGTTGAGAATCTAAACCTAAGTCTAAAACTTCTCTGGGGTAAAATTTTGTTTAGCCTTAAGAAAAAGACTCAATAAAAATAAAAATAAAGATATAAACTAAAACCCACTTATGCAATAGTTTTAGTCTTCTTAAATTTAGAGGGTAAAATTAAGAGAGGAATAATTTAATTAAAATTCGTGGTTTTAAATTTGTAAAGAGGAAATAAAATATTAACTTGTGGAAGTATAAAAAGATTTTAAATTAATAATAAAGAGAAAGGAGTAAATAACGCAACTGCCATTTTGGCTCTAAAAAAAAGGGGGGGGGGGAGAAGGGAATAATAAGAATTAGGAAACTAAGTAATGGAGGAAACATAATAAAAGAAAGTTGGGAACTTATGGTAAAAAACGAGGTCAACATAGTAAGAAATCTGCAATTAAGAACCTTCTAATTTGAGCTAATTTAGCAACTTCATTTTTTAGGGAAATTATTTAAAACATGTAAGGGGATCTAGGAACACCTAGGAGGAAATTTAGGAGCAACTCTAGGTGGTTGAGGGAATTGAGTAATTTAATAATTTAAAAGAAAATAATTAATTGAGGAAAGAGGGGGATGGAAGACACTTGTGCGAAGGAGAATATTTGGAATATTTTTATTAAAACTTAATTAAAATGTGATTTAGGGAAAGATGGAGGTGGGAAAAACTCTATAAAAGAATGGAAAGATGAGGAAGAAGGGGGATCGACTGTTAGCGTAACATTACGCTGCCGGATTTGTGACTCGACTGATTGCTTGTGGGGAGTTGAGATTTTCCATCTCGAATTGGAGTGGTAGCTCAGCCTTGCGAGGCGAGCTGGGAAGCTAGGCTTACCATCTAGAGTTGTGTGGCCCCTTTGTGGCTCGGAGGGCTAAGGGGGAAGTAGAGCACGCCTAGCATTGGCTGGGAGGTACCGGTAAGGTCTCGACGGTCGACGAGCGGGAGCGGCATGGAGCACGTGGACGACACTCGGAGCAGGCGAATGGGCAACGATGCACCTTTTGTTGATTGATAAAATGTATATGATGTATGATTAGATCTGTTAGTGTGATTATTTTGGACTGTATTTAGTTCCGGTTGCACCAGAAATCCGTTCCTCTACCATGTGTGATTTTTATGATGGAATTTATTTGCCGAAAAGATTCCTGATGTCTTATGTCTGAAATTTTGACTAATTTTACATGTCTAAAATGCCTTAAAAGTTCGAAGTGACGGTAATGCAATTTATGATCAGAAATTTTTCCATGCCATTTTACGTAATGGAATTTTATGTTAGAATTTATGCCATGCAATTTTATGTAATGAAATGTTATGTTTAGAATTTGTGTAACGAAATTTAGGTAGTGTAATTTGTTGAACCTCTCGACTTAAATTCATAGTAAGATGAGTTAGTTGGCCTAGAGGCCCACTCCTTGTCAGTGACTAAATAACTGGATTGCACTTTATTCTCCTTCTCGGCGAATTCTTAGACTTATCCGGGTGAACTCTTGGGTATTTTCTTCTAGCTTTGCGTTTTCAGCTTTTAACTGGTAAATTTAACTGAGTAATCCTTGTCTCTGCAATTTTCTCATATGCATGGCTGAATGGTCTTTTCCTTTGCCAAGGTCATGTTTAGGTGGTCAGGTTACACCTTCACCTTTGATGACCGTTTACCTCGTCACCTTTACCCTTTTTCTGCAAACTCGATTAAGGTAATCGTTGCATGGTCTTTCCTTCCAGGTCGCGTCTAGGGATGAGCGGAAAAAAATTAACTCTGCGCGTGGTTCAGACATTGGTTGTCTGGTGGCGTTGCTTCCTTCCTCCTCATTTTTACCACTGTTCCTGAAATTACCACGATTCTCCCTTAGAAGCTGACTATGTATCCTTTGGCTAGATGAACCACCGATAGGGGCCACAAAAAGTTGACTGCATTGTTTCCTTGATGATAGTCATTTAGGTGTTTACACATGCGGTGACGTGCTTTAATTTGGTGTTTCCTGCTTCAATGTGGATGACTGGTATTTTCCTTCCATGCACCTGGTGTGTAGATTTTATCTTCTAAAAAGCATCGAACCAAAATGTAAACACAACTATCCTTCCCTCGTTGAAAAGGTCGACAGGGTTCCCTGTGTGTAGAGGAATCAACGGATTAAAATCCTAACTCGGTTCCCCTTTGTGTCAGTGGCTTAATGGTGGTCGTCTAATAGCCCTCTAAACTGATAGCACCTCTTAATGGATGACAGCGGCATTAGATGAACGGCCAACGTTTAGACCACGACCATTTTTCTTCCACCTGGAAACATCCTTCCCTTTGCCTTCACTTATTTATGAGCAACTCTGTGTGTCGATCCTTTGCCCAATTTTTACGATTGCAGAGCCATCCCTCATTCGTGAACCTATCCTTTCCAAGTTGTTTTTGAGTAGAGATTTAATTGCCCAATTGAATAAACTTTTCTGTCGTATTTATGATCTAAGGCATGAAAAAAAAAAGAGCAGAAATTTCCTTTGGGCAGGGTAAACCCTCCCTCCCGATTTTCCTGGCAAACTGACTTTCCTTGTCTTAGTTAGCGGTCTTCAATTTCCCAATCCTGCGCTCACCTATTAACAAACCATTAACCATTTACCATTTACCATATCATTACTAATTTTAAAGTGGAATGGTGCAAAAGGAATGTTTTATTTATTTATTATTCATTTGAGAGAGGAAATGAACGTTTATATAAGTAGCACCTCAGCTGAAAATTGATGTTTTCCTAATCGGTGAGTTTTTAGTTGTCTAAAGAAGGATTTAATTATTAAAGAAAAATTTAAATTTGTTAGAACTTGGTACAATAGTTTATGTACTCATTTAAGGAAGGAATTTGTTATGTATTTTTATTTTATGTAAAGAAAAGATTTATTCTTTCATTTAATCATTTAAGAAGGGTTTTATTCTTTTATTTATTTATTTAAACAAAGGAGGTATTCTTTTATTTAATCATTTAAGAAGGGTTTTATTCTTTTATTTATTTATTAAAGAAAAGATGTATTCTTTTATTTTTAAGAACGGATTTATTCTTTGATCTATTTATTTAAAGAAAAGATGTATTCTTTTATTTATTCATTTAAGAAGGGATTTATTCCCTTGATCTATTTATTTAAAGAAAAGATGTATTATTTGATTTATTCATTTCAGAAGGGATTTATTCTTTTACTAATTCATTTAAAGAAGGGATTTATCCTTTTTATGCATTTATTAAAGATGGGTTTTGTTTAGTTATTATGACTTGGTATCTTGTTTTTAAATTGTTAAACCCTTAATGTAGATCGATTCTTAATGCTAAATTAAAGTTTACATGTTGACTTATTTGAGTTTTTAAATGATTTCAATACTAACATAAAGTTGTAATCGACAAATTGATTTATGACCTGCCATCAGGATGTAAGACTACAATAAACTTAGACCGGTTCAGTGATCGGTAATTAGCATCCATTTAGATCTTAGATATTGACCTTTAGTCGGGATTACTAGTTGGGTAGTTGATGAGGTTGTATTTAGCTTACGCTTTCCTACGAGGATTGTCGTTCTTTAACCCTTATTGTACTTGGTTGTAATCATTTCATTCCTTGGTCTGCTTGTGTCAAGAGGGATGTAGACACCTCCATGTAGCCTTAGTAGATAAGGATGTGTGTGTGATTATTTTATGTGTAAAGAATCCGGTGCCATATCAAGAGTCTTGAGCCCTTTAAAGGTAGGTTTTCCACTCTTGTGACACACGTCTAAGGTCGTATCAGTAGTCTCGGGCTCTTTAAAGGCAGAGTTCCCACCACTGGGACCTCCTGATAGAGATTACTAGTTTCTGCCTGAGCAGTCGGCCAGGAGCCTATCTGAAATTCTCTCTCTCCGGAGCAGTGAACTAAGAGTAAACCCCCTACTTTCCTGTGCAGAAATAGTAAAATATACTACTATGGATTCTTCCATTTGTGTTCGTATTGTACATAACACCATATGTCGTTTAATGCTTACAGTTACTTGTTGTGCACCTTATGTCTTCTTGTTGTGATCATCGTGGTTGCATCTTGTTAGTCGTCGGGTGGCAACGTAGAGTCAAGTGTGTCTGTTTCCTTTTTACACGCGTGCACACACTTTAAAAAAAATAAAAAAAAATTCACCTGTTACTAGAGTTATGGTCGTAACGAGGAGGTTGTTACATATGGTATCAGAACGGGTTCGACCCGTGACTTGGGATTCACTACGACTTTCGTTGACATGATTAGATTTGATTATATTGTTGCTGATCGAGTTGATTATGTGCATACAAGTAATCATGGTTAGAGGATGTTGCAGAGGTAGACGACGGGGTGCTAGGGGAGGAGGCGTGACGCCTCTAGTAGCATCCACGCCGGAGGGGTCTAACCCCCTGGGGAGCCGAGCAGGTTCTCGGACAGGAGCAGATAGCAGTTGGAGACATGGTCGGGATGAGGAGGTCTTTTCAGCGCATGTCTGAGGCACTGATCAACTGATTGGACAGAGATGAGACCAGGGTGTTGGCACTTGCTGAGGTTCCACCGCGCGCACCGGTCGTTACTGGTAGCATTCACCGTGAACTCGAGAAGGTCAAATTTCCTAAGTTCTTTGGTTCCCTGGATGGCACAGCCACCGAGGCATGGTTGGAGAACATGGCGATGTGCTTCGCACTTTGCGATTATACCTCCAACATGAAGGTTCGCCTCGTGGTATTTCAACTAAAGGGGAGCGCTCTTCTATGGTGGAAGATTCACCTATCGCAGCTAAACATGGCCATTAAAGATGTGTCATGGGAATTGTTCGAGGAATGGTTCTGAGAGAGGTATCTTTCAGAGTAATTCATTGAGCGTCAATGCAATGAGTTCAACGTATTACGACAGGGAGGTCGTACGGTGCCCGAGTACGAGGCACATTTTATGGAGCTGCTTCGGTATGCTCTGCACCTTAACACTGAGAAGCTCAAGGTCAACAGGTTCATGTTTGGCCTTAATGGCAGCCTGCGTGCAAAGGTTAGGATCTTGATGACTCAAACCTTGCATGACGCTGTCCAAAAGGCCCTCATAACAGAGGAGGAGCTCATCAGTGGGGGTCAGACTAGGACTCCAGTGAGACCAACAGGGCAGGGTTCATCTGGTACATCGCAGCATCAGACCCCAATGAGACATATGTCGTGATATCATGGCTTCCAGAGAGGATCCACTTTCACTACACCCCGATGACTACCACCTCAGTAGTGGGCACCTTATCGGGGACCACAATATCAACAGCAGTGTCGCTCATAGCAGCAACAACAATTTTGGCTTGTTCAATAGAACAAACCTGGGTTCCAGGCCGGTGGGTCATCATCTTCTACTTCAGGTACCAGGACTACTGGGCCGAAGAAGGGGTGTTGGACGTGTCAGGAGCCACACTACTAGTGTGATTGTCCTGTGGAGAGGACCCGAGTGTCTGGATTAGCCAGACCCACTACCGTGGGAGATTTGGTCAAGGCCCATTGGATTCATGCATTGATGAATAACCGCTAGGCAGAGCACCAGTCAACTGTGCTCGAGATGACAGGTGCTGTTGCTGACCAGATCCTTAGTATTTTGATAGACCCAGGTGCTACTGAGAGGTTCATTTTTGGTGTAGCTCTAAAAAGGATTAATGTAAAGGCAGTCGAACAAGGCGAGTTTAGCTTTAGGAGCCAAACAAAAAGTTGGAGGAAAGGTTACGGGTTGTGCCCTTAACCTCGGAGAGTTTGTCACGAGGGTCAACTTGTACGTCACAATCTTAGGATATTATGACGTCGTGATTGGTATGGATTGGTTGGAATCGCATGAGGCGATACTCAAATGTAAGACGAAATGGTCGAGCTTGGTCAATGATGAAGGACAGAGACGTGTGATTGTAGGATGAAACCAAGGAGTATCCCTGAGGTTCGTCTCTTCCTTACAGTTACAGAAGAGTATGCGCAAGGGGTGCAAGCTTTATGCGATCCTTGCGCTGAACGAAAAGGGAGTAGCGCAAGGTCTAGAACACCTTCTAGAGGTGACAGAGTTTGCGGACGTATTTCTAGAGGAGTTGCCTGGGATGCTGTCGGAAAGGGAACTGGAGTTTACCATAGACCTGAAACCGAGGACTGAACAGATAGCAAGAACACCTTATCGGATATCGACCCCGGAGTTGTAAGATATGAAAATGTAACTGAAGGAGTTGTTGGACCTGGGACTGATACGCCCTAATGTGTCACTGTGGGGTGCACCAGTTATTTTCATAAGAAAGAAGGATAGATCATGGAGGCTTTGCATTCACTACTGTCCACTGAACAAGGCTACGATCAAGAATCAATATCCTTTACCAAGAATGGATGATCTGTTCGATCAAATGAAGGGGGCGACAGTGTTCTCCAATATCGATTTGTGATCAGGGTATGACCAGTTACGGATCAAGGTGGATGACCTTCCTAAGACCGTCGTTAAGATGAGATTTGGACATTACAAGTTTACTATTTTACTGTTTGGACTGACAAACGCCCGAGGGGTATTCAAGAGTTTGATGAACGATGTGTTCCACGAGTACTTGGAAAAGTTCGTCCAAGTATTCATTGAAAATATCTTGATCTACTTTTGGACGATGGAGGAGCATGACGAGCACTTACGCTTGGTACTACAGTGTCTACGAGAGCACAAATTGTATGGGAAGTTGTCCAAATGCTATTTTTATCAATCAAGAATTCACTACTTAGGGAATTTCATCTCCGACAAAGGTATCGTCGTGGATCCAGCCAAGGTTGAGGCTATTATGGAATGGCCTGCACTGATGAAGGTCACATAAGTGCGTAGTTTTATGGGTTAGAAGGATAATATCGACAGTTTGTTGAGGGATTTTCGAAGATAGAAAATCCAATCAAATAATTGCAGAAGAAAAACAAGAAGTTTGTTTGGACCAAGAAATGCACGAAAGCATTTTAGAGGCTTAAAAAGTTGTTGACAATAATGCTGATACTAAAATTCCCTGACATGGATGCATACTTCTTGGTATGCACTGACGCATCCAAGGAAGGTTTAGGCAGGGTCTTGATGCAAGATAGACGAGTGATTGCTTACATTTTGAGGAAACTAAGAAGGCATGAGGAGAACTACGTGATGCACGATTTGGAGTTATTAGCCATCATATATGCCTTGAAGGTTTGGAGACACTACCTTGTTGGATGAAAATTTGAATTAAAGACTCATCATTGTGGACTACAACACATTTTTACGCAAAGCGACCTGAACACGCGACAATGACGTTGGTCGGAATTTCTTAGCGAGTACATCTTCGAGATTACTTACATAAAGGGAACAGTGAATCAAGTGGCGGATGCTTTGAGTTGGAGGACACGCATATTTTCAGTGTTGCCTCTTCAGATGAATCTACGTGAGAAGATTCTCACTATACAGTGTTATGATGACTGGTACAAAGAGGTCGACGGTTTTTTTGGACAAAACATAATGACAGTACCACGATATGAGGGATTTTCTTTGATAACGATGGGTTATTGAGGTTTAGAGGTCGGATTTACGTACCACCAAATGACGCGTTGAGGATGTTGATCCTAAGTGAGGCTCATAGAGTAGTTTACATGGCTCACCTAGGAGTCACGAAGATGAGGGCAGACCTTAAACCCTTGTTCTTCTGGAAGGGAATGGAGGCCGATATAGCCAAATTTGTGGCTAGATGTCTAGAGTGTTAACAGGTAAAGGCTGAACATAGACACCTGACAGGATTACTTCAACCACATGCCATTCGGAAATAAAAATGGAAAGTTATTTCGATGGATTTTATTGTTGGATTGCCACTGATGGCAAGGAGACACGACTCGAATTTTTTAGTAGTAGACACTCTGACGAAGAGTGCTCACATTATTCCTATGCATATGATGTAACAGGCACCTAACATAGTGAGAGTTTTCATCAGTGAGATTATGAGGCTGCATGGCGTGCCTAAGAATATTATATCCGATTGAGGATCATGGTTTATTGGACGATTTTGGACGAGTTTCCAAGAGGCCTTGGGAACCCAACTTAACTTTGGTACTACCTATCACCCAGAGACGGACGGACAGACAGAACGAGCAAACCAAACCTTGGAAGACATGTTGTGCATGTACGTGATGGACCAACAAAAGCATTTGGAGGAATTCTTGCCTCGAGTAGAGTTTGCTTACAACAATAGTTACCAGAGCACCATTATGATGGCACCTTTTGAGTTTCTTTATGGGCAACTGTGTCGGATGCCCTTGAGTTGGGATCGGCTTGAGGATAGGGTCCTAGTGGGACCAGAAGTGATCCAAGAAATTGAATAGAAAATGCAAAACATAAGACAAAGGATTAAAGAAGCACAGGATCGACAGAAGAGTTATGGCGATGCGCACCAAGTTGACCGTAGTTATGAGGTCGGCAATCGAGTCTTCTTGTGGGTTAAACCGCATAAGAGTTCGATCAAGTTTGGAAAGGGAGCTAAACTCTCTCCTAGGTTCATGGGACCTTTCGAGATTGTGGAGAGAAAGGGGCCCTTGGCCTATCGACTAGCCTTGCCTAATT
Source organism: Picea glauca (assembly GCA_000966675.3). Taxonomy (NCBI): domain Eukaryota; kingdom Viridiplantae; phylum Streptophyta; class Pinopsida; order Pinales; family Pinaceae; genus Picea; species Picea glauca. Next base: position 17,165 of record JZKD02S2178166.1, on the reverse strand, counting down.
CTTTGAGGCATATGCACGATGTTTTTCATGTATCTGTTTTAAGACATTATATTAGTGACCCTACGCATGTGATTGACATGAGTTCCTTGCAGGTATCGGACGAGGGAGTGCTCACGGCTGAGCCAGTCTGCATCTTAGATCATCGCATTCCCCAGTTACGACATTGAATGGTAGATCAGGTCAAGGTCTAGTGGGACAGTTATAGTCTGCACTCAGCGACCTGGGAGAACGCATATGATATGTGCCAGCAGTTTCCATTTTTGTTTGATAGATAGAATTATGATACTATGGTACTTTTATTTCAGCATTTATACTGAGAAACTTTGGGGTGAAGTTTAGACCAAGAGGGGGTGTATGTAACATCCCTCTCTGGCGCACTGAGAAAACTTATTCTTTGAGGACACTTGCTCACAAGTGATGTGGACTGTTATGATAAAACATTTATCCTTGATTATGATGCATTATGATAGATGACATGATGTTTTACTGCTTTGACGTAGACAGGTGCTATTGAATTAGTTCTATTGAGTGTGTAGGGTTTTGGACCTTGAGGATGCAGAGGCATCGATGGAACCTCTTGGACTTTGGATTGAGTCAGGGAGTTTGCTATTTGGGTTGATTTATTTACTATGATATTTCATTGCTTTGATGATATGATGTTGACATGTTCTGACACGATTGTTGATGATGCAGGCTGACGATAGCTTGCCGAGTAGAATCACATATAGAGTAAAGGGGCCACAACCTACTAGCACTCTTGTCGTGGCTCGAACTATAGGTTAACGATTACCTAGTTCGAGAGGATCCACGATGCCATCGGGGCAAATTGCGACAGTCGCTCACGATGATTCTAAGGGGTGCACAATAAGGTGGGGGCCTTATTCCTAAGAGCCCTTAGTCTCCCACAAGTTCACTTGGCAGAGTGTTGACTCTAGGGGTTATAGATGTCTACCGATCAGTCAAGTTGGCGAGTGGCACCCTTGGAGCACGTGGTGCATCCTGAAGGGCACATCGTGCGAAAGAAACACAAGTTGGCGAGTGGAACCCTTGGAGCACATGGTGCATCCTGAAGAGCATGTCGCGCGAAAGAAACACAAGTTAGCGAGTGGCACCCTTAGAGCATGCGGTGCATCCTGAAAGGCATGTCGTGCAAAAGAAACAACTGAGGTGAGTGGAACCCTTGGAGCACATGGTGCGTCCTGAAGGGCACGTCACATTGATGTTGAGGAAGGAACAAACCAAGATGGCCCTAATACATTTAACACCTTAATAAATTCTTAAACGACTTTCCTAAATAATTGTCATCCAGTTTAGAATCTAAAACTAAGTCTAAAACTTCTGTAGGGTAAAATTTTGTTTAGTCTTAAGAAAAAGACTCTATAAAAATAAAAATAAAGATATAAACTAAAACCCACTTAAGTAATAGTTTTAGTCTTCTTAAATTTAGAGGGTAAAATGAAGAGAGGAATAATTTAATTAAAATCCGTGGTTTTAAATTTGTAAAGAGGAAATAAATTATTAACTTGTGGAAGTATAAAAAGGTTTTAAATTAATAATAAAGGGAAAACAATAAATAGCGCAACTGCCATTTTGGCTCTAAAAAAAGGGGGGGGGGGAGAAGGGAATAATAAGAATTAGGAAACTAAGTAATGGAGGAAACATAATAAAGGAAAGTTGGGAACTTATGGTAAAAAGAGAGGTCAACATAGTAAGGAATTTGCAATTAAGAACCTTCTAATTTGAGCTAATTTAGCAACATCATTTTTTAGGAAAATTATTTAAAACATGTAAGGGGATCTAAGAACACCTAGGAGGAAATTTAGGAGAAACTCTAGGTGGGTGAGGGAATTGAGTAATTTAATAATTTAAAAGAAAATAATTAATTGAGGAAAGAGGGGGATGGATGACACTTGTGCGAAGGAGAATATTTAAAATATTTTTATTAAAACTTAATTAAAATGTGATTTAGGGAAAGTTGGAGGTGGGAAAAACTCTATAAAAGAAAGGGAAGATGAGGAAGAAGGGGGATCTACTGTTAGCACAACGTTACGCTGCCGGATTTGTTACTGGATTGATTGCTTATGGGGAGTTGGGATTTTCCAGCTCGGATTGGAGTGGTAGCTCAGCCTTGCGAGGCGAGGTGGGAAGCTAGACTTACCATCTGTATTTGTGTGGCCCCTTTGTGGCTCGGGGGGCTAAGGGGGAAGCAGAGTACCCCTATCATTGGCTAGGAGGTACTGGTGAGGTCTCGATAGTCGGTGGGCAGGAGCGGCATGGACCGCGTGGACACCACTCGGAGCAGGAGAACAGACAATGGTACGCCTTTTGTTGATTGATAAAATGTATATGATGTATGATTAGATCTGTTAGTGTGATTATTTTGGACTGTATTTGGTTCCGGTTGCACTGGAAATCTGTTCCTCTACCATGTTTGATTTTTATGATGGAATTTATTTGCCGAAAAGATTCCTGATGTTTTATGTCTGAAATTTTGACTGATTTTACATGTCTAAAATGCCTTAAAAGTTCGAAGTGACGGTAATGCAATTTATGATCAGAAATTTTTCCATGCCATTTTACGTAATGGAATTTTATGTTAGAAGTTATGCCATGCAATTTTATGTAATGAAATGTTATGTTTAGAATTTGTGTAACGAAATTTAGGTAGTGTAATTTGCTGAACCTCTGGACTTAAATTCATAGTAAGATGAGTTAGCTAGCCTAGAGGCCCACTCCTTGTCAGTGACTAAAAAACTGGACTGCACTTTATTCTCCTTCTCGATGAATTCTTAGACTTCTCTGGGCGAACTCTTGGGCGTTTTCTTATAGCTTTGCGTCTTCAACTTTTAACTGGTAAATTTAACTGAGTAATCCTTGTCTCTGCAATTTTCTCATATGCATGGATGAATGGTCTTTTCCTCTACCAAGGTCATGTTTAGGTGGTCATGTTACACCTTCACCTCTTATGACCGTTTACCTCATCGTCTTTACCCTTTTTCGGCAAACCCGGTTAAGGTAACCGTTGCATGGTCTTTCCTTCCAGGTTGCGTCAAGGGATGAGCGGCAGCAAATTAACTCTACGCGTGGTTCAGGCATTGGTTGTTTGGTGGCATTGCTTCCTTCCTCCTCATTTTTACCACTGTTCTTGAAATTACCACGATTATCCCTTAGAAGCTGACTGTGTATCCTTTGTATGGATGAATCATCGATAGGGGCCACGAAAATTTGACTGCGTTGTTTCCTTGATGATAGTCATTTAGGTGTTTACACATGCGGTGGCGTGCATTAATTTGGTGTTTCCTGGTTCAACATGGCCGACTGGTATTTTCCTTCTACGCACTCGGTGTGCAGATTTTATCTTCTAAAAAGCATCGAACCGAAATGTAAATATAGCTATCCTTCCCTCGTTGAAGAGGCCGACAGGGTTCCCTGCATGTAGAGGAATCAACGGATTAAAATCCTTACACGGTTCCCCTTTGGGTCAGAAACTTAATGGTGGTTGTCTGACAACCCTCTAAACTGACAACACCTCTTAATGGATGATAGAGGCGTTAGCTGAACGGCCAACATTTACACCATGACCATTTTTCTTCCACCTGGAAACGTCCTCCCCTTTGCCTTCACTTATTTATGAGCAACTCTGTGTGTCGATCCTTTGCCCAATTTTTACGATTGCAGAGCCATCCCTGATTCGTGAACCTATTCTTTCCAAGTTGTTTCTGTGCAGAGGTTTAATTGCCCAGTTGATTAACCTTTTCTGTCATATTTATGATCTAAAGCGTGAAAAAAAAAGAAGGGGGAAATTTCCTTTGGGCAGGGTAAACCCTCCCTCCCGATTTTCCTTTCGAACTAACTTTCCTTGTCTTCGTTATCAATCTTCAATTTCCCAATCCTGCGCTCACCTATTAACGAACCATTAAGGATTTACCATTTATCATATCATTACTAATTTTAAAGTGGAATGTTGCAAAAGGAACGTTTTATTTATTTATTATTCATTTGAGAGAGGAAATGAACATTTATATAAGTAGCACCTCAGCTGAAAATTGATGTTTTCCTAATCGGTGAGTTTTTAGTTGTCTAAAGAAGGATTTAATTATTAAAGAAAAATTTAAATTTGTTAGAACTTGGTACAATATTTTATGTAGTGATTTAAAGAAGGAATTTGTTATGTATTTTTATTTTATGTAAAGAAAAGATTTATTCTTTCATTTAATCATTTAACAAGGGTTTTATTCTTTTATTTATTTATTTAAAGAAAACAAGTATTCTTTTATTTAATCATTTAAGAAGGGTTTTATTCTTTTATTTATTTACTAAAGAAAAGATGTATTCTTTTATTTTTAATAAGGGATTTATTCTTTGATCTATTTATTTAAAGAAAATATGTATTCTTTTATTTATTCATTTAAGAAGGGATTTATTCCTTGATTTATTTATTTAAATAAAGGATGTATTCTTTTATTTATTCATTTAAGAAGGGATTTATTCTTTTACTAATTCATTTAAAGAAAAGATTTATTCTTTTAGTTATTTATTTAAAGAAGGGATTTATTCTTTTTATGCATTTATTAAAGATGGGCTTTGTTTAGTTATTATGACTTGGTATCTTGTTTTGAAATTGTTAAACCTTTAATGTAGATCGATTCTTAATGCTAAATTAAAGTTTACATGTTGACTTATTTGAGTTTTTAAATGATTTCAATACTAACATAAAGTTGTAATCGACAAATTGATTTATGACATGCCATTAGGATGTAAAACTACAATAAACTTAGACCAGTTTAGTGATCGGTAATTAGCGTCCATTTAGATCTTAGATATTGACCTTTAGCCAGGATTACTGGTTGGGTAGTTGATGAGGTTGTATTTAACTTACGCTTTCCTACGAGGATTGTCGTTCTTTAACCCTTATTGTACTTGGTTGTAATCATTTCATTGCTTGGCATGCTTATGTCAGGCGGGATGTAGACACCTCCATGTAGCCTTAGTAGATAAGGATGTGTGTGTGATTATTTCTGTGTAAAGAATCAAGTGCCGTATCAAGAGTCTCGGGCCCTTTAAAGGCAGGGTTTCCACTCTTTTGACACACCTCTAAGGTCATATTAGTAGTCTCGGGCTCTTTAAAGGCAGAGTTCCCACCACTGCGACCTCCTGACATAGATTACTAGTTTTTGCTTGAGCAGTCGGCCAATAGCCTATATGACATTCTCTCTCTCCGGAGCAGAGAACTAAGATTAAACGCCCCGCTTTCCTGTGCAGAAATAGTAAAATCTACTACTATGGATTCTTGCATTTGTGTTCGTACTGTACATAACATCGTATGTCGTTTAATGCTTGTAGTTACTTGTTGTGCACCTTATGTCTTATTGTTGTGATCATTGTGGTTGTGTCTTGTTAGTCGTTGTGTGGCGACGTAGATTCAAGTGTGTATGTTTCCTTTTTACACGCACGCACACACTTTTAACAAAAAAAATAAAAATTGCACCTATTACTAGAGTTGTGGTCGTAACGAGGAGGTTGTTACAGCTACTAGTAATTAGGGTGAATTCACTACCATTTGATAACATCAACACATACTTTTAAACTGTGTTCTTGACACATGGGTGGATTTGAACCTAGAAATGATTTCCAATAGGTTATTGGCACGTTCAAAAGGCATCTATAACAACAGAAATAAAATTAAGACTAAAATATCTATGTCTCCATAATTGTTCTTTAAGAGTTAGAGGAAGGGGGGTAGAGAGAGAATGAGAGGAACGGGGGATACAGAGGGAGACAAAAAGGGGGAATATAGAGAGAAAGAGAGGAAGAGAGAGTGAGACTAAGATTGACAACAAGGAGAGAGAGAAAGGGTGGAATAGAGGTGGAAGAGAGAGGGGAGTGAGGGGCAAAGGGGCAGAGAGAGAGA
>JZKD02S2178166.1:0-11030 GCA_000966675.3 Picea glauca | reverse complement strand
GGGGGGGGTGTAGATGTAAGAGAGGGAGGAAATGATTTTTAGGAGCATGTACACACTCTTAGAGCACATGCATGCTTTTTTGTATTCAATTTTTTTTGGCACGATTGGCAAGATGTATGCTGACTTAGTTGGCTCAGATCTAGGTTTGGGATGACAAGCCTAGTGGTTCTATCTACAAATTCATAAAAACCTACATTTTTGTGAATACCTCTCCATATATATGTCTTTGACATTATTTTTTCATAGGATAAACAATTCAGTTGTTGATGAAATTATAAGCATAGATTGAGTCAACTGTGCAGATTTCAAATACAGAATTTAAAAAATATATATTATTTTTTACTATTTTTAATTTATTTTAGTCTTAACATATATCAAAATCCTAGAATACATACCTCTCTTATTTCTTTTATAATTTTTTCTCAACTTAACCATTTCTCAAATGAGTTATATGTAGCACTAGAGGAGACCAATACCTATGATCTATTTTTTTTTTCTCATGTTATGACCCTTTTAGCCTGCATGAAAAAAAGAGGCATATGTTAACTTTGATAATTTAAAAAAAATATTAAATTAATATTAAAAATTTCCAAAAACTATAGGACATAAAAAAATGGGTTTTATATAAGTATAAACATTTTTGGAATGAAATTCCATTTTTATGACTCTCAACACTTGCATGAACGAAAACATATACCTTGTATATTTGTTGGAAATATAAGATACCACTGGTATAAAAAATCAAATTTTACCTAGTAATTAGCAATGTCTATGAAGAAAAGTTGTATATTCGGAAACATAATTCAATTTCCTACGTTTCATCTTCTTACACTATATTGAAATTCATTGTAAAAGTACCTAAGATTAACCATCCAAGTTAACAGATTGTTGTTTTTCCAGGTTTACATTGCCATTAACTCATCATGAGAGACCATCATTAGCCATCACTCATCCATAGTAGAAATAACACTCTGAATACAATTTTCACTGCTTGTTCTAAAACACTAAATATGAACACATTAAACTACTAAAATATTGGATGTGCGCCGCCTGGGATGAAGAATTTTAGCATTGAAGGGGATCTTGTTGTGCATAAATAAAAAATTAACAAGGATGGTGATACTTCTACAACATAGTCAATATCAAATGTTGAAGATGTTGGTCCTTGCATGAATGACTCTTGTATATGAAGAAGGCCCGGCCTGCCAATATTGTTATTATACTGATATGAGTTCACCTATTGGAAATGGGTACATCTAATAGGTTTTTAATCCTTAATTCGTTTTCGATGGACATGATTAAATATGGATGGAATATTCTTCATCGTCGCAATAAATGGAGGGTTGTGATTTGAAATATTAACTTCCTTTCTTTATGAAGGAGTAGGTTTATGTGATTATTTTTTCACATTTTCATAATATGATTAAGAAATTACCGTGCTATCTAGCTCAGTGCCACATTTAAGTGATTAGCAAAGATTCCATATTATTGTGGTTAACCTAGTAGTGGAATATGTCGAGCTCCCACATGTGAAAGGTGTGCAAGTATATGTTTAGGTTGTGGTATGGAGAGCCATCTAATAGTCGGTTTCCTTCCTCTACCCATAAGTTAGAAAACTTCACAAAGAGAAATTTATTTGTTCCACCTATTGATCCATTCTCATTCATTCACCTATCAATCCATCCATTGTGTAGATAGATACCAATAATTGTGTGTGAAGATGATATAGTTTGGGACTCTTAATTTGGGCTTTGCATGGAATGTGTCAAAGATTCCTACAATATCAAGATCAAGTGCAGAGCCAAGATTTTATAATTTGGAATTGGTATCCCTCATTTTCTCTTCATCGGTTCCTTGATGGTCTATTGTCACAGACAAAACACATTATTTTTTTAAATATTTGATTAGTTTGGGGAAGAATACAATAGAACATAATTTTATGAATAAGTTAGTTATAAATTTATATTTTTTTATACTTGCATACAATTGCACTAATATCTCCTATTTTATAAATATTTCATTTAATTCAATTTCCTCAGCATAACCATAAATCTTAATTTATTCACATGCATGCAATTTATGTGTATTTATATGATTATAATATTTTGTTAGTATGAGATTATGGTCACATTGTTAATCATAAAACCTTTATTTTCAAAAAAAGATTATTTTTTAAATATATGTAAATAATATAATTAGTTAAGATCTGTGTTCCTTGAACCCTCTATGATAGGTAATTGTACCATCAATTGTCGACTTGTGTCAATTTTTCTTCTATACCATTTCTTGAACCGATTATATAAATTCTCGGTAGTAAATTTGAATACCCTAAGTGATATATATTGTATTACCGTGATTCAATTATAGTTGCAAAAGTCTTGGAAGTGTTAGGGTTTTTAGATTAAAAACTTGGTGAAAATATGCAAAATATGATATTTCTTTCAGTCATAACGAGATTCGTCTTCGACCTTACCAAGGAAGCTCGTTATTTTATTTGTCTCGGTGTCAATTGTTTCCTTATAAGGTTGGATATGTCGTTTCTGGTAGGTGCACCCCGGCCTTCAGATATTTGTACTATTCGACTTCTCAAAAATTTTATCCTCCATTTAGTTAATCTCGCAACTTTATTTGAAATCTTGATACATATGTTTTGTTTAAAGTGATAATATTTCAACCTATTATTTCCCTCGGTTATTGCTGATAAGCCTATTTTATTTCCATACCATCGATAGATATCCATTGCTACAATTTTCTTTCCCTTCTTTTAGTACTGTGTAGATTCCTTAATCATTGTTTTGGATCCCTTCTATATGCCTAAGTGATAAGGATTTGGTCTAGTTGAACCTTGTCTTATATACTAGTAATTCATTTGACTGTATAGGGTCAGTATTATATTATTAGGTTTAAATTTTATTAGGGTTAGGGTTATATTAAGGTTAGGGTTTGTATTACGTATAAATAAATTTAAATGTATTTTAAATTAAATGGCATTATGGACATCTTGTATAGAAAATTTAAATTATTTATTGACATTCATCAACCACAATTATGTGGTTGTGCTAGTTGTACCATCATTTATCAACAAATGTATTTTAAATTAAATGACATTATAGACACCTTGTATAGAAAATCTAAATTATTTATTGATGTTCATCAACCACAATTATGTGGTTGTGGTAGTTGTACCATCATTTGTCAACTAATGTCATTTTTTCTTATGTACCATTTCTTGAACCGATTATAAAAATTCCCTATAGTAAATTTGAATTCCCGTAAGGGATAAATATGGTATGATCGGGATTCAATTCGAAGTGTTGCGGTTTTCAGATTAAAAACTCTGTGAAAATCCTCAAAATATGATATTTATTTTAGTCATAACTAGATCCATCTTTGGACTTAGCAAGGAAGCTCGTTATTTTATTTTTCTAGTTGTCAATTGTTTCCTTATAAGGTTGGATAAGTGTTGTTTGTTAGCTTTGGATACATGCACCCGCACCTTTAGATATTTCTATTATTCAACTTTGCACAATTTTTATCCTCCATTTAGTTAATTTGGTCAACTTGGTTGTGAATATTGATACATCTATAGCGTTTTAAGTGATAAGATTTCAACATATTCTTTCCATCAATTATCACTGGTAATATTGGTTATTTCCATACCCTTGATAGATACATATTGCTATGATTTTCTTTCCCTTCTTTTAGTACTGCATGTAGATTCCTTAATCAGTGTTGTGGCTCCCTTCTATATACCTAAGCATTGAGGCTTTGATCCCGCTAAACCTTCTCTTATACACCAAGAACTCATCTCATTGTATAGGGTTAGGGTTATATTATTAAGGTTAAATTTGATTAGGGTGAGGGTTTTTATTACGTGTAAACAAATTCAATAGATGCTAAATTAAATGTCATTATGTACATCCTTGTATAGAAAATCTAATTTTCCTATCGACATTCATCAACCACAATTATGTGTTTGTGTTAGTAATAAGTGTAACAACCTAAATTGATTAATTTTATCATAGTTTTTAATTTAAACTTAATTAATTACTAATATATATTAATAAGTCTTTTATTATTTTATTATTAAAAGGTGGTTGAAGGAATCAATGGAGAGATAAGGCTCTTGGGAATTAATGAGGAGGAATTGAGAGTGGAGGATAAGAAAGAAGGGGAGGACTTGGAAGAGGAATCTTATTTTTGTTTGAGAATTTCTGAATTTTCTAAGGGGGAGAAGGAGGAGAAAATTGGAGAAATGGTTTTTGGGAAGCTCTCACATGGCACTGGTGTTGCTGGGAATTTTGGGATCGGGGGCTAGGAAATCGCAAGGATTCCTGGAGGTTGGGAGCCGGAGAGGCTGTTCCTAGTTGGCTGGGAGGTTAATATTTAGTCTGGGCAAGAACAAGAACATGATCAAATAGAAAAGGGATTAGATAACCAACTTGAAGGTGGGGGTATGCATTAAAATGTTGTTTTCATTATTCTGCTTATTATGTTGTTACTATTTATTACTGGTTTATTCCAAGTATGATAAAAATTTTAGTCATTTCAATAGGAGATTGTTGAAATTATTTATTTATTTTAAATCTTGAAATAGGTAGGCTTTACATATGGTATCAAAGCCTGGTTTCAAAAATGAAACCTCAAATTCACCACCCACATCACTGAGATTTTGTCTTTGTGCAAACATGGTCTGCAAGGTCTACATCCAATTTGGGTTGTAATGATAATATTACAAAGCTTCAAATGAAACAATTTACAATGAGCGACACTTGAGCACTTAAAACATAATCCTCATCACGAGAGAATGAATCTATCCATGCAAGCAAAATTTCAGATTGTCTTCAAAGGATTATGTGCAAAAGTGACTAGACGAGTCAAAAACCACAAATACAAGAAGAAATTTGCCTTAAATGAGAAAACAAAATCTCAACGTATTGTCCCCAGAACACAAGGTTGGACTTCCTTCTATTGGAGATCCATTATCTATGCATGAAACAAAATTGAGCTCTGGTCATACTTGGTATGAGAAGCTCCAAAAAACGTGTGTGTAGCCCAGTCGACCTTCTGTTCTGCATCAGCTAGAAATAATTCATTTCCCAAAGGTAAGTCTCTTCTTCACCATCTCCTTCGCAACCATGCTAAATGGCTCATCAAATTCCCCTGCTAGAAAATCTTTTGCATCCTTCTTAAGTGGTCGATCGCTAGGCCTAATGGAAACAAGAGTTGCTCCCTCCATCCCACCACCTTCTGGAAGCTCAAGATATGGAGCATACCAGAGATTCATATTCAATGTCAGAACCTGTCTTTGAGTCGCAGTGGCCGAGGCTGCCAACGTCTTGTCCCTGAGCTTTCACAACTGTTCTTTCCCCATACATAGCATCCCCTGTCCATCTACATCAGTGAGAATGAGGTTCTGAAGCGTTGGATGGTCAAAAATAATTTGTTGCAACAAATAATGCCTTGCAAAAGCTGCAATTAACGAGATTATGGTCTGAACTATTCTCAACTTCAAATCACCATCGATGTAGAACGATTCTAAGATATTTCCGTTATCATCCAAACCCTCGTTAAACTCCTTCGTCCTCTGAATAGCAGAATGAGGGTTTTTCCTCGAATTTTTTTTCCGCAGAAATACAGTGTATATCCCAAGATCACGCAACTCTCAAGTGTACTGCCAAATTTGGCTCTCCACCTCAACAACATGCCATCCTCAACGCTGAGCTCTCCACCGAGAAGCTGAATATGAAGATTTTGAATCTCCTTGAAGTTTTTCAACACCTTGCGAGGGGAATGATGTGAAGCCTCCGCAAGAACTACCTTCTTTGTCCCGAGGATTTGTTGCAATGCCTGTAAGGGCTTAACTATACTACTCTATGCAAAACAGTTTAAAATACTGCATGCAAATCGGGCTATGCGACAGAGTTCTCAAGATCACTGTGCAGTGCACAGACTACCAGATTATTGTGCATTGTGAATACACACACTAAATAGAATGATTTATGAATGCGGAATATAATAGAGAAATTACATAGAACCTTGCCAACATGAAAAAATACTTGATATTAATGAACTTTGGTGCAGTACGCTCAGATAACAAAATACAATGACAAAATAAGCTTCGACTCTGATACTTCTTCTGTCAACTCTTCAGTTGCTGCTAGTTCTTGAACAACTTCTGTGCATCTCTCTCTCTCATTTTCTCTATATATCTATCTATATGTATTTTATAACTAAGAAACTTAGAGTTATATAAATTTCCTTCAGAAGCTAAGACCGACTCTACATTTATCACAACCATAATTACAACTAACTCTTCAACCACTTAATTTAATTCGGTAAAATATAATTTGGCTTCATTTATAGTTCTCCTACTTGCTGACTAACTTTTGAGTAAGTATGCGACTTTGCACTTGCAGACTTGTCAGATTTTCTGGATGACATTTCGACTACTGACAAATTTCAACTGACATACAAGTCGGCGGCGACGTGAGGAACTCACCGACTTGTAATTACAATTTCCAACACCCCCCCTTAATTATAAGTTGGTGGAGTTACAAAAGAAAATGACATCAAAAATTTCAGTTTTCATTTTACTGTCACTCATCTGTTATTGTGCGGACTACTAGTCTACTGCGCAGATGCTAAAATGCATCTCTTGCTAAATCTTTTGTAAAAATGTCTGCAATTTGTTCTTTTGACTTGCAAAATTTTAAACAGATCTCTTTGTTATTCACCGATTCTCTGATGAAATGATACCTTGTATCAATGTGCTTGGTTTTCTTGTGAAACACATGATTCTTTGATAACATGATGGTTGAACTATTGTCACAGAAAATTGTGGTTGGTTCTTGTTGTTCTTTCAACAAATATCTTAACATTTTTCTCATCCATACTACTTGGCAAGTTGCGCTTGTGGCTCCGACGTACTTTGCTTCTACTGAAGAAAGTGTCACTATGGGTTTCTTCCTTGAAGCCCATGATACCATAGCTGTTCCAAAATGAAATGTGTGCCGAGAGGTACTTTTCCTATCATCAATACTACCTCCACAATCACTATCAGTGTATCCAATGAGTTTGAAATCTTCTGAAGTGGAGTACTTTATGCTAAAAACTTTTGTTCCATTCACATATCTTAGCATTCTCTTTCCTGCTTTCCAATGTGATTCTTTTGGATTTTCCATGAACCTTGAGATTAGGCTCACTCCATAGATAATATCAGGTCTTGTCACTATCAAATACATAAGACTGCTTACCAATCTTTTAAACAGTGTGGGATCCACTTTGGACCCACTATCGTCCTTGCTTAGCTTTAATCCTATTATGATAGGTGTTGGTGCTGCTTTTGAGTTTACCATATTGATTCTCTTTAATATTTCATGTGCATACTTAGACTGTGAGATAAATATACGAGTTTTGGACTGGTTCACTTCTATTCCTAGAAAATATCTCATAAGTCCCAAATCGGTTATTTCAAATTCATCCTTCATGACTGACTTGAACTCTTCTATGCCAAAATTACCCATGAATATCAAATCATCCAGATATAAACAAACAATTAACACATTACCTTCCTGATTTGATTTGATGTACAGTGTTGACTCATTTTCACTTCTCTGAAATCCATTCTGTGTGAGATAGGAATCTATGCTACTGTACCAAGCTCTCAGAGCTTTCTTTAATCCATACAGTTCTTTCTTTAATCTGTATACTTTCTCTTCTTGTCCTGGAATCTCATAACCTTGTGGTTTTTCCACATATACTTCTTCTAAGTTTCTATTCAAGAATTTTGACTTTACATCCATTTGATAAACTGGCCATTTGTACTGCACAACAATTGCTAACATTGTTCTGACTGTGTCCATGCATGAACCTAGTGTAAATGTTTCATTGTAATCAATTCTAGGTTGTTGTGTAAAGCCTCTTGCAACTAATCTTGCCTTGTACTTTCCCTTCTACATCTTTCTTGGTTTTGTAAATCCACTTGACACTTATGACTTCCTTATCATTAGATACATCTACCAATTTCCATGTTTTATTATTCTCAATGCACCTGATTTCTTCATCCATGGCATGTGCCCATACTTCCTCTTTGACAACTTCTTCAAAAGTTAATGGATCATCTATTTGTGAAAACAGAGAAAAGTCTGGAAGAGAATTTGTTGCATCTTCATTATAGATGTCACACATACTTCTTATCTTTCTTGGTAAAAAACTTGCTAATGTTGGATCTGGAGATGTAGAAGTATTCATACCGCTTGTTGGTGTTTCCTGCGCTCTAGGTGTGGACTGCGCACTTGCTATTCTTACAGAAGTATACTGCGTGGTAATTTGTGTGGTAGTGGTAGGTGTAGACGGAGCTGCGTGACCTGTATATGATGTTTGAAACACTTCATCCTTTGCGTCATCATGCTCCATTGTGTCAATTATCTTTATTATCTTTTGTATGTTTCCATCCCATGCTTCATTCTCTATGAACTGAACATCGTGGCTCATTATAACTTTTTACGTGACAATGTCATATAGCTTGTATCCTTTTGTCTCTTCAGAATACCCAACAAATATACATTTCTATCCTTTGTTGTCTAGCTTCCTTCTCAGTTCATCTAGAACGTGTGCGTATGCTACGCAACCAAAAACTCTTAAGTGCGCCAAATTGTGCTTTGATCCTGTCCATGCTTCCTCAGGAATTTTATTCTTCACACTCTTTGTCGGACATTTATTCAAGATGTATACTGCAGTTCCTACTGCCTCAACCCAATACTCATTTGAAAAATGTTTGGCTGACAACATACTGCACGCCATTTCCATGATGGTTCTGTTATTTCTTTCTGTGACACCATTTTGCTGTGGTGTGTATCGTGCGGTAAATTGCTTGTAGATGCCATGATATTTACAAAAGTTTTGAAATTCTTTTGACATGTATTCTCCTCCTCTGTCCGTTCTTAGACACTTGATGTAATAACCACTCTGTTTCTCCACAAATGATTTGAACTGTTGAAAACAATCGAATGCGTCAAATTTATGCTTTAGAAAATAAATCCATGTCTTTCTTGAGAAATCATCAATGAATATTAGAAAATAAATACTGCCTCCTATAGATGGAGTTTTCATTGGTCCACAAATGTCACAATGTATTATTTCCAGTGGAGCTTTTGCTCTGTGAGACTTGCCAATTGGAAATGATTCTCTGTGATGCTTGCCAAATATGCAGCCTTCACATATCCTTTCTGTTTTTTCAATCAATGGTAAGCCTTTTACCATATCCTTTGCGTGTAATAGTTTCATACCTCCAAAGTCCAAATGTCCAAATCTGAAATTCCATAGCCAGGAGTCATCCCGTGTTTCAGATTGAAATGTTGCTTTCATTTATGTGCCATTTTCTCTTTTTTTGATACTGCGCACACTATTTTCTTCATTAGTATTGCACGTGCTTTCTGTTGTAAATGCAATGTCTATCTACGCACTTTTCTTTTTGTCAACAATTTGAGCTATGTTCTTCTTCTTGACTGGCTTTAATGTCAATGGGAACATTCTATTACTTGTCATCTGGATTTTTGCAATAAGTAAATTGCTTGGGATTTTATCCATAATCACACAATGATTATCTTCCATGTAGATTCTGCATCATTTTTGTAACAGTTGTCATGTACTCATCAGATTGTGCTTCAGACTAGAAACATAATATGCATCAGACATAACTCTCTCTTCTCCTTGTTTGGTTAAAATATTTATATTGCCTTTGCCTAAGACAATGACTTGGATATCTGTTCCAAGTATAACCTTGGTCTAGACTCACTCATCTAGACTAGAAAACAATTCTATATTTCCTGTCATGTGGTTACTGCAGCCTGAATCTAAATACCATATGTCACATGGACTTGCTTGAGCAACATTGCATTCAACTGGTGACACTATATTAGGCATTTCTTCTGTGTTAGGCACAACTACAACACGTGCCATAAACATAGGATGTGTTTGGTTATTTGTGTTTTGTGATTGATCTTGACTTTGCTTATTCTGGTTATACTGTCTCTTTCTGCACTCATATGCATAATGTCCATATTTTTTATAGTAATGTCATTGAATATTTGATTTGTCAGTTTTTTGACAAGTTGACTGGCCTTGGATTTTGACCTCTTCCACCAATATTTCCAGGATTGCTACTGCATCCACTTCTGTCAGAACTTCTTCCTCTTCCTCTAGAGTTAGCTCTCCCCCTTCCTCTTTCACGGCTTATAGATGACTGTGTGGAAAAAACATTTTCTAATGACATATTTGACCTGTTCAATCTATGTTCATGATTGATGAGGGAAGCTAGCAGTTTATCTAGACTGAACTGACTCAAATCTTTTCCTTCTTCTAGAGTTACAACTAGAGTATCAAATTTAGAAGGAAGACTTCTAAGCATTTTCTCAACAACTTTTCTTATATGGTTTCGCCATGAGACTTAATCTGATTTATTAGTCCAATGACGTGTGTGTAGAAAGAATCTATCGTGTCCGAATCTTTCATTAACATAGTTTCAAAATCTCTTCTAAGAATCTGAAGTTTTGCAGTTTTTACTTTATCCATGCCTTGATAAGTAGTTTGTAATATGTCCCATGCTTCCTTGGCTTTCTTTGCTGAAGCAACTCTTGGAAGTATGCTTTCATGCATGGCTTGATGTATATAAAACAATGTCTTTCTATCCTTCTTTCGTTGATCTTTGAAGACATCTTTCTCAGCTTGTGTGAGGGTGTTATATGCTGCCTGATCTACAAACTTGTTCTAGTAGAACCTACTCTGATACCAATTTGAAAGGAAAGGGGAATGCACGCAGTCTACACAACACAGTTTAAAATACTGCGTGCGTTTCTCAAGGTCACTGTCCAGTGCACAGACTGCCAAATTACTACACGCTATGAATACACACACTAAATAGAACGATTTACAAATGCGGAATATAATAGAGAAATAACACAGAACCTGGTCAACACACAAAAATACTTGATATTAATGAACTTCGGCGCAGTGAGCTCAGATTACAA
>JZKD02S2178155.1:0-11258 GCA_000966675.3 Picea glauca | reverse complement strand
TGAAACTAGGGCCCAATTTGGCAATCAAGGTTGATTGCCAAATTGGGCTAATCAATATTTGAGGCAAGAGTTCAAAGTTCTAAAAGAGCATTCAAAGTTCAAACACTAGTTCAAATTTCAAATAGAGGCTTTGAAATATTAAAAAATCTCATACCAATTCCAAGGGAAATTTCAAAGGAAATAAAAGAGGTGATAAAATGGCTTAATTTGGCAATTGGGCCCAATTGCCAAATGGGTGAAGGGTTCGACAAAGGAATGTAGGGAAAGGGACTGATTTTGAAATCAAGTCCGATTTGAAAATTGGGGAACTGATTAAGTAATCAAAGGGGAGGAGGGTCTCGATTTGAAAATCAAGTGGATGAAGTTTGAAAGGAAAGTAAGTAAAAGAAAACTTGAATTCAAATTTGAAAAAGAAAGTTACACTAGAAGGAAGAATAAAACAAGACCTATACATAAAAGAAAATTTGAATTCAATGGTTTATAATGGAGGACCCAATTTGAAAATCATGGTTGAGTTTGGGATTGGGGAAGAACTCAAAAAATGAAGGTAAAAAGAGGCACAATTTGAGGATCATACCTAATTAAGGAATCGGGGAAGGAATTTGATAAGTAACAAGGAAAGGGGTCCAATTTGACAGTTCGACTCAATTTGAAAATTGGAGGCCAAAAGAGTTTGAACAAAGAAACACAATTAAGGAAGAAATTTTAAGGAAGGAAAGTAAGAAAAACTTAATTAAGGAATAAAGTTTAAGGAAGGAAATAAACCAACTTAGAATCAAGCAAGTAAAACATGAAGGCTCATCTAACTTAACCATCTAAAAAGAACGAGTAGGACACAAAGCAATGATGAATCAAGGTCAATGTAATTCTAAAAGAAGAAAGCATATTCAAAGAAGTGAATAGGAGGAGCCCCAAGTTTTTCTCAAAAATCAAGGTGGGGGGCACAGGGGTGTCGTTGAGGGCTCAACACCCACTGGAAAAATATATGAATCCATGAATCATTACTTATTCAATAATATGTTTTAACAAGAAGCCACAAATTTCAAAAATAATCATACCTTAGAATTCGAACAAATGGATTCTTTAGGTCCTTCCTTTGTAACATTAACTTACAATATCCCAATCCTACAACTTCAATGATTTGATATATTTTTTTCAAGATAGAAAGTATGGATTTAATTACCTTTGAAGCTCCACTTGATGGTTTAGGTAGAATTCATAACCACAAGGTTTTACTTAAATGGGGTTGAAGATTTTGTGTAGACTGGTTGTTTCACTTTCTTGTAGTATTGATCCATTACTCATGAGTCTCCATAGCCCTATAGAAGACACTCAACATCACAAACCTTCTTTCATTGCCAACAAGCATCCATAGCTTTGACAACAATATCTACATTTCCCCACTATTGATCAAAATATTTGATCACCTAGGTTTCTCACTCTTGGAATAAAAAAAAAAAAATCAATATCAGAAAAAGGAAATTGTGAACGAGTATTAGTTCATAGAGTATCCCTCACTCTCAGCTTCATCACACATTTTAAGGATTAAAAATCTGAGTCTGTATGCCCAAGATATCTATGTTTTTGTTTAACCGCCCAAAAAAGCGCCTTTTTCCATGTGCAACATAACTAAGATCTTCTTGGAACCATGATAATATTCTCAGAACCATGCTTATTTTTCTTAGTTATGTTCTTATCACTTAAGACTAAGTCTGGACTTAGTTTCATTTTCTTGGTTCGTTTTCTTAGTTCTTCGCTCCATACATTTTCTTGGTTCTTACACTCCCACTTTCTTACACACCTACTTCGCTCCATACATTTTCTTGGTTCTTACACTCCCACTTCCCATACTTAGTCTAAATTATTCTTATGGGGCTACCCTACATCCCCTCTACCTCCTTCTCCCTATTCACTCCATGTTCCCTTACTCCCATTCCACTCATCCCTCTCCCACTCACCCATACTTAACCATTTTTTCATCCCCCTCTCCTCTCCATGCAGACTTGCAGACCTACTCTCTGAATCTCCCTCACTCTGCATCTCCTCACTCCTTCCCCTCTCCTCTCTTACCTCACTCCCTCTCTCATAATTAACCATTTCTCCATTCCCCTCGCTCCTCTGTGCGGATCTGCGAACCTACCCTCCCACCTCCCCTTACCCCGCATGCTCTCACTCCAATCCACACTCCCTCTTCTCTCTCTCCTCCCTCACAACCTTCCTTCCCCTCCCTCACTCCATTTCTCCAACACTTAACCATATTTCCTAAGATTTTATTCATTTAATTGAATTATAACACATGGAAACCGATTACACTATGACACTTGGCACCCTATCAAAATGTGACATGTGGGCTATGATTGGGCATTGATTTGTTGTTGATTGGGCACTTACTGGGCAACTAATGGATGATGATTGGGATACCAAAATTTTAATTATTTCATGAATTATCTAAGGAGTTGAATCACTAAGTCTTTATAGCATCCATGTGTTTCACACTAAGTGTTGGACAGGCAGTTTTGAATGCAATTTTGGGAGAAAAAACCTAAGGATAAGGAAAGTGCACAGGGGAAAGTTCACAGGAGAAAGTGTGTAGAAAAAAGTACGCAGATGAAAGGGCACAAAAGGAAGGATAGCGCGCAGGATGAATATAGCACACATACATAAGGATAAAGCAAGCGAGTGAGAGAAGGAAGCACAAAGGACTATTCTTTTCCAAAAATAGAAGAACAACATAAAATTTGCATAAAGAGTGAAAAGTAGCAAACAGCCAGTTCACTGAAGTTGGTCTTGCCATGCATTGTAATGGGTTATTTTGGGATAGATAAGAATAGGGATTTAAGCCCTAGATTTTGGGTATAAATATGTAATGGGTGCGGTGAAAAAGGCTAGCGAGAGAGCTAGTGGGCTAGATAGAGTTTGTGGGATCTGTAGAGGTTGAGATTATGCAAGAATCATGAATGTAATAAGTTGATACGATGAATAAAGACAGAGTTGAGAGATAATCTTGCATCTTGTGTGCTTTACTTGTTTATATGCGTTTATGAATGATGTTGTTATATTTCGTAGATTAGACTTAGTTTATGGATTGATTATGGTGTAATATCCATGAATGATTGTGATAATATATGTAATAATTGTGCACATACATAAGCTAGAAGAATGAACAATGACGTGGATATACGCCTCCCTTTCCCTTACTACTGCAGAAGCCTGGTTCATGTAGTCCCCATAGATACCTCGGGTGAGACTTCATCCGCACAAGCAGGTGATGTCGAAAGGGTCGATGTCTTGTGGGTTTGTTGGTCATAGTTAACCAGAACCTTAGGTCTTACAACCCGTGCGTAGACCAGAGTAGCCCAACAAATGGTTTTGTCGTTGAGACCGAGACATTGCGACTAAGGGGATGTTTTGGAGGCTGACTAAGAAGGAAATCACAGACTAGTTGAAACAAAAAGAATAGGAATTTGTGTGACATGAGAACAGGAACCCTCGAATGAGTGACAAGGAATGGATGCAAAAGTATGTGTTCATGGATTTTCATGAAATTTTCTTTGGCGAATTTCCAAAAATTATGATCAAGTGGCTAGAAAGGTCGGTAGAGAAGACAAGAAGGTTTAGTGTTGCAGTGCCAAAGAATTGGACTCCTGAATTTGTAAGACAGTTGAATTCGATAAGTAACCCAACTACTCGAGCAATTGATTTTTGGTTAGATAGTGTACTAAGGGGTTATGTTATAGAATTTGCAGTAGGTTGCATTCATTCATACAACGTTGTAGAATTTTTTTTTTTCAAAGGTCCACGTGAAAGGTTCTTGAAATCTTTGAATATGTGGAAAAAGATGTTGTTATGTGAAAAACACGTGATGCTTATGAAGTTAGATAACTAAAAGGGCTTTGCGCACATAGGGGGAGCCGGAGGATGACAAGGGAATCATCTGAGAGAAGGAAGCAGTGAAAAAGGAAGGAAGGGACTGAGGATACAAGAAGGAAACATACCAGAGGAAGAGTATGATTTTGGAGAGTTGTGTGGAGGAAGAAGGTACAAGAGGCAAAAGACCAGGGCAGGGAGAAGAGCAACACAATGAGCTGAAAGAAAGTGAACCTTGCACACTACTTTGAATCGTGGAGATACCATATGTAGGAGGAAAAGAAGAAGGGACTTAGTCTAGTCCAGTAATAAAGGAGCTAGTAAGCCCTACTCAGACAAGATCCTGTGTTGAATCCACAACCCCATGTGCGTCACCACGATCAGAGATAACAGTTGACGATTTGTCAAAAGCCATCATAGTTAGTCAAGGAGTACAGAGTAGTGGTAGTCAGAATAGTGGGAGTAATGCGCAGAGCCAAAGTCAAAATCCGAGTCCACCAGCATCACCAAGAGGAGGGACAACACAAGCCAACATGGCAGGAATAAATAATACTCTTAGACTTCCCGAATTGAAGGGAGTGGGTTCAGAGGATCTAGAACAACACTTGTTTGTATGCAAAACAATTTGGGCCACTAAAAACATACAGGATGATGCTGTAAAAATTGAACAGTTAACAACGACATTTAGAGGTCGTGTGTTGGTATGGTATATGAAGTTACAAAGTGTTACGCCTACAGGACATGCCAGGACTTTGGCAGAGATGAATCAAGCACTATTAAAGGAGTTCAAAAATCCAAAGTCGGAGTCGCATTACATCACCAAGATAAAAGAGATCAAACATGTACAAACAGAGTCCATATGGGAGTTTGATGCAATGGGGAGATTGAATTTCCAAATTCTAGATCAACAACATCAAGAGTGGTTTATTGTTGGACTTCTACCACAAATTCGAAGGCCCTTGATTCAACAGATGGTTATGTCGCAACCCGAGGCGCTAGAGATTGCAATGAAACTAGAGGCATCGCCGACAAGAGACACAGGAGGAATGGCATGTGTTCAGACGCAGCTGGATGCATTAACAATTCAGTTGGTCGAGCTTACCAAAGGAAGGGAGAAATGAGAACAAGTGTGGTGTACCAAATGTAGGACGGAGGGCCATCACAAGGATGAATACCCAACATTTGCGGAGTATTTAGCAGCTGGAGCGCCAAATACACTACCAGGAGGGGGATACTATGAGATATGTAAGAAATGGGGACATCACCCCACAAAGTGTCCATTACTACAGAAGTATCAAAGTGCACCCAAGAACTTGTTTTGCAACTTTTGCAAGTTGGTAGGGCATGAAGAGAAGGATTTTCGCCTGTTCGATCTACTAAGGGAGCACACATTAGATATGTACAGAATCCAAGAAGAGAATATCGACACAGAAGGAGGTGGTGCGCAATATAACAATTAGAGAAGGTTCAATCAAGGGAACAAAGGGAACTTTAGTAGAGGTCGGGGAAGAGGAACTTTTGGTAGAGGAGGACACAGATTAATTATATGTTATAATTGTAATCAATCGGGACATTTGGCCCACGATTGTCAGAATTTGTAGATGACGTGCACATACTGTAGAGCACTGGATCACGCGACAGAAGACTGTCCTCGACTAGTTGCAAAATGGCAGGCCAGAGGAAACCCAAATCAGATTCTGAATCAGAATGTGTAAATGATCTCAGTCTAAAGACGCAATGAAGGACCAAAAATCATTGTCGTTACGCGTGGAGGAGCTAGGATAGGTGTTGATATGGCAACTCGAGGAAACTAGACGAAGCAATGGGTAAGGAAGTCAGCAAGGCCTATACCAGCATTCGATCCACAACAGGAAAAGGAGACATACCAAAGTGCAAGAAAGGAAATACTTGGACCACATGGGGGAGCATCAACATCATCACTACCTCATATAGAAGACCCAGTTGTACCAGAAAAGTCAAGTGCGCAAGTAAGTACACTAACAGAGTTCCTAAAGAGTTGTGTATAACTCATAAAGGATAGAACTGCGCTAAGTATGTTATATAACATGATTTATCACTGCACAAAAGGAAGGGACACCCCTGTCGCACAAATAATGGTAAATCAGGTACTGCGTAGGAAAAGAACCAACGAAGAATTCAGGTTTAATGTGCAGATTAGAGAATACGATGTGGATAATGTTATTTTGGACTTAGGATCTTATGTGAATGTGCTACCAAAGCAGACATGGGAGATTATGGGAGAACCTGAGCTAGTATGGTCCCTTGTTCAGTTAAGACTCACGAATCAACATAAGATGGTCCTGATTAGGCGACTGACATGAATACCCATGAACATAGATGGGGCCTGTAGCATGGCAGAATTTGAAGTTATTGAGATAGTAGATGATAGTCAACCACATCAAACCCTAATGGGGTTGGAATGGGTGTTCGATAACCAGGCGACTATTAACTTGAAAAAGAGGGAAATGATATTTGAGGTCGGGGATCTGAAAGTTACTACACCTTTGGACCCATCAGAAGGAAAGCAATACACAGATCCAACAAAAGGAAAGGACATTGACAACTTATACAATCTAACTTTGTGGATGGAAGACTATGTCAACCTGACAACAGATGACACACTGAGTTGGAGAAGTATCAGTTCGTGCGCATCAGATTCAGAAGCTAGTATGGAAAATTGGCAATAGAGGATGCATGAAGTATCAACTAGACGATGTGCATGGATAACCGGATCCTTGCATTGGATAGGAAAGAAGCTATGTGATCCACCCAGGTACGATGGACTTACTGAGATTGGCATATTTGTAAAATCATTTGAGTTACAGGTGCCTGAACAACAGAGGATGTTGGTGTTGGATGTCGTCTTAAAGGCAACTCTAGTAAGGTGGTGGGTTGCACACAGAAAGAAAATGAAAGGCTCGTCATAGTGGAGTAGATTTATGCAGATACACTTTGGGCCCGAGCAAGAAGAATCTGTGTAGAAATACACAAGAGAGAGCGACACAGCAGGTCACTTAGCATGTTGTAAGGCCTTATGGTGCGCAGTAACGGAGATAGAGTGGATGCACAGGTTCATACACACATTGGAAACAATCCCGAAGAATTGGTATTTAGAGTTGGAGGTGTGCAGGGAGACAACATAATGGGAACAATTGGTTTGGAGATTCAAAATCATGTTCATATTTGAACATGAATCTCCCTCCATACATACAACACTACAAGCCATTCGAACAAAGATCTTCTTGGAGGTAGAGACGATGGAAGTAGTACCTTTATGCAGTGCGCACAATGCCAAGAGGACAGTCCAGAAGCTATTGGAATGCTATAATGTAACAAAGCAAGAATATGAGGATGAGGATCCCAGGACTATCCAAATAATTGAGACAGAAGGAACACACACAGTAGAAGGGCCAGAGCTTGCATCCACTGTGTACACACAACCCATCAAGACGAAAAGGGTCAATATTGGGACAACAAAGAATCCTAAGTTTTCGCAGATACGAGATTACTGGAACAATGAGACAATTGAGAAGGTTGCAAACTTATTGTGGGAATCTCAAGATTTATTTCCAACCACATTCTTAGAGATGAAGGGGATAGTAGGCGACTTAGGCGAGATGAAGATCACACTAAAACTAGAAGCTAAGCCAATATGACAAAGACCTTACAGGTTAAACCCGAGGTACAAAGAGAAGGTCAAGGCTTAAATATATAGGATGTTCGACACAGGTATTATTGAACCAGTTCAAGAATCTGAATCGATTAGTCCAATGGTGGTGTAGGATGAGAAGACAGGAGGAATTAGGATCTTTGTGGACCTAAGGACGTTGAATGACGCATGCTTACATGATCCATTCCCAACACCCTTCACGGATGAGGTACTGGAGAACGTATGAGGTCAAGAAACATATTTGTTTATAGATGGATTCTTTGGGTACAATTAGATAAGAATTGCACAGGAAGATAGACACAAAACCACGTTTGCGATGGAGTGGGGCAGTTATCAATACACGATGATGCCATTTGGATTGAAGAATGCCCTTGCGGTGTTTTCTAGAGTAGTAGTGGTAGCATTCAAGTAGTTCATACATAAGTTTTTGGATTTTTACTTGGATGATTGGACAGTGTTCAATTTATTGTAGGATCGTATTGAATTCCTTCATCTCATGTTGGATTGATCTAGACAATGTTAGATCTTTCCGAACTTAAAGAAGTGTATCTTTTCTGCACCATT
This sequence comes from Picea glauca, assembly GCA_000966675.3. Lineage (NCBI taxonomy): Eukaryota > Viridiplantae > Streptophyta > Pinopsida > Pinales > Pinaceae > Picea > Picea glauca. Next base: position 3,136 of record JZKD02S2178155.1, on the reverse strand, counting down.
TGGAATTCTACTAGAACATGTAGTGTGAAAACAAGGACTATTGCTTGATCCAACCAAGACCGCAATAATTATAGAATTGGAGCCTCCGACATCAGTCAGATAATTGAGGGCAAATTTGGGTCATACAAGTTATTGCAGGAAGTTTATCAAAGGATATGTGTAGATTACCGCACCCACAAAAAAGTTAATGAAGAAGGAAGCCAAGTTTCAATGGAATGAGGATTGCTAGAAGGGGTTGGACACTTTGAAGCAGAAATTGTTGACCACGCCCATTTTGATCTTTCCAAAATGGAATAAGGAGTTCCATGTACGTGTAGATGCATCATCCATAGTGTTGGGCACAATGTTGTCACAACCAGGTGAGGGGGACATCGATCATCCAATTGCATTTGTAAGAAGGAAATTGTCTACATTTGAAAAGAATTATACCACTACAGAGCGGGAAGGATTGGAAATGTTCTATGCGCTACAAAAATTTAGGCACTACTTATTGAGGTCCCACTTCATGATGTATACATACCATTCTTCCTTAAAGTACTTAGTCAATAAGCTTGTATTAGGAGGAACAATATGCAGATGGTTGCTATTCTTTCAGGAATATGACTTTGAGGTCATAGTAAAACCAGGAAAGTTGAATGCATGACCTGATCATCTCTCGTGCATATTGATAGGAAAAGATGCAAGAAACTTAGATAATAATTTCCCCGATGCGCAGTTATTTGCAGTCATGATGGTGGATGATTACTTTGTGGACATTGTGGAATTTCTAAGAACATGCATAGCCCCATCCAAGATGACAATTGTGCAAAAGAAACAATTGGTGGTGAAAGTAGCAGATTACCAATTGATTGCAGGGAACTTGTATAAGTTAGGAGCAGATGAAATATTGAGGCGTTGTGTACTAGAACATGAAAGGTTGATGATATTAGAGGAAGCCCACAATGGAATTGTTGGAGGGCATTACACAGAAAAAGTAACGACACAAAATATTTTATGCACAAGGCTTTGGTGGCCAACATTGCACAAAGATGCAAAGGAGTATTGTCAGGCCTGTGATGTATGTCAAAGAGTGGGAAAATCGTCTAGGAGAGATGAAATGTCGTTAAATCCAAAAGTTACATTGCAAACATTTGATAAGTGGGCCATTGACTTTGTAGGACTGATCAATCCACAAGCAAGGCGATCAGGGGCATGATACATCATCATTGCAATAGAGTACTTGACCAGGTGGGCAAAAGTAGCACCAGTTATTGATTGTACTGCAGAGACTGTTGCGCGGTTTCTATTTGAGGACGTAGTCACAAGGTTTGGATGTCCGCGCATATTACTTAGTGATCAACTTACACACTTTCTTAACATAACAATTGCAACATTAACTGAAGAATTTCAAATTCATCATCAAAAGAGTACACCATATCACCCTCAGGCCAATGGCACAGTGGAAACTTTTAATAAGATCTTGGAAAATGCTTTGACAAAGATTTGCAATGTAAGGAGAGACTATTGGGACTTGCGAGTCCCTGCAATGTTATGGGCTTACAGAACTACAAGTAAGAAGTTGACAGAGTAGACATCGTTATGGTTGGTCTATGGATAGTAAGCAATGATGCCAATGGAGTTCATTCTACCCAGCCTGCGCATTGCAACAATCACAGAGCTCTCTTATATTGGCCCCAATAGAGGAGTGATTGACACACTTTGTTTAGCTCAAGGAGGATCAGTTTGTTGCAGGTTCCATCAATAGGTACAGAAATCCAGAGAGAAGGCCCGACATGATCGCCATTGTTATAGAAAATTTTGCCTCACCCCATGCAACTTGCTTTGATGGCCTTTCCATTTCCCTATGCAGACTTGAAGTACCCTTTTGTACCCTCTAGAGCCAAAAAACACATTTTTCCACATATACGCGCCCTATCAGTTAGATAAGAAACATATACGAAGGTTGCTCCACTATATCCTACGTACATCAGGTTTGGTGCTCAAAATTAAAAATTATGTTAGGTTTCCACATCACGTCATGAGATCCATGATTCTTGACATTCCATATACTGGAAACACTCCAACTCAGCCCTTAAGTTCAATTTTAAGGCTATAAATTGAGCCATATCCAAGCCTTGGAGGTGGAGAGAATTCAACTTTTGAGAGCAAAGATACTCTGGATAAATTTCACTTCACATTGTGTCTGCATCCCTTTATCCTTGAAAGTATGAACTCGTTGTTCAACACCCAAGCTCTTCCTTATTTGTGATGGAGAACCTCATTATCTCCTTTATATGAGCTTTCCTTTGGTGGAGGATTGAAGCAGTGGAGGCCCAACTGGAGGGAGTTAGTTTCTCAGTTCTGATATGTGTCATTACAACAGTTTGTCACTTACATACTTTTGTTGATTATTTTAATAGAAATACTATTTTCTCATCCAATTGATATCTTCCAAATATTTGAATTATTATTCCATGCGCGTATTTGTCATGTATGTTGATGGATTATGTGAACATTATATATTATCACCATATGCTTATGTATCTTGGTTGTTGAGGACAAGTTGCAGGTATAAAGCTTTGAGTTACATGCTCAATGGTGGTCTTCATTGAACGTATGGACGAGGTGGGTTCTTGACCTTGTCCTATTAGAATTTCATTTATATAACATACTTGGGAATAGAGTTGATTTCTGTGTGTCATTCCTTCTGTTGTGGTTTACCCCATGCCACAGAGAGATTTTCCTTGTAATAGAATTGGTGACCATACTAGGGATTGATCTTTTGTTTGGGGTTTGGAGTGTTTTTCTCCTTCATTTGCTCTCTGTTAGGTTGAGTTTCCTTGTCGCCTGATTGCTTGACAACCTATTTTTACTTTGCATCTAAGTTTCTTCGCTTAATCCTTTTCATGGCAGTATTTTACTATATATACATGGTTTTTCCCTTGACAGACACATACATACGCGAGTTGTCCTTCTATAGGGCGCATACATATGAGAGTTTTGCTCAAACAGTTGCGTACATCAACTCTTTAAGCTTACTGGTTGAGCTTGATGTTTGTTGGGTGAGTTTGGTTGGTTGTTGAGTCTTCTTGGGTCTCTATCCTAACTGTTAAGTGCTTACAAAGTGATAGGAAACCTTCTTATTGTTGAATTTTCG
>JZKD02S2178099.1:420788-432111 GCA_000966675.3 Picea glauca | reverse complement strand
CCACCAACAATATCACATAACCTATTCCTCCATGAAGGCATGGTAGTAATGCAACAAGACATTGGCCCTCCTCCACATCACCTAGGTTAGTACCCTAACACAGGATAAGGACAAGCATGTAACACTACAACCCATAATGTTATTCTCACATCCAAGGAGGAGATCCTTCTTCAAATGAACAATTGTCAGTATTGCATGCCTTTTGAATCCACTCTGACTACATTGGATGCACCTCCATTACCAACAAGTCCCTCAATGATGATCCCACACCCCAATAGTGACCCAAACCCCAAGGTACCACAGGCACCTATGTGACGTGTTTCTCATAACCCATATGCCATGGACGCATATATTTATAGCCTCATAAATCAATTGGACCAATCCCCTATGACCATGTTAGTCTTGGTTGTTTTACAAACCTTCACAATGAAAGACCTTATTATCTACATTGGGGGAATTCAACCCTTCAGACTCACGTCTCATCACTTTCGACTTAGACAACTCATACCTTAGACTCCCTTCGTTGGTGGTCTTATAGATACCTGCTACAATTAGAAACATCATCATTCGACGGTGTATTGTAAATGAAGGTGCATCCACATGCATAATGTCTAAATAGGCCTGGAAAAAGCTAGGCTCCCCTGAGTTTACCCCTGATGCTACCACTCTTTGGAATTATGATGGTCATCCCTCTCAACCCTAAGGGATTCTTCAAAACATTCCAATTAAAGTCACAAGTAAAACAACATTGATTGACATTCCCATTAAACTCACAAGTAAAATTATTTTCATGTAGTACGACGTATCACACAAAAAATTATTTTTCCCATGGAGAAACATATCATAGAAAATAATTTTCCATGTGGTGCGACGTATCGTATGAAATTAATTTTTGTGTGGTGTGTCGTGGAGATAGAAACTTTGGAGTGATGCGATAAAGGGAAGGTTGTCCTTAAGATAGAAAAATCAGTGTAGTGTGACAAATCACATGAAAAATATTTTTGGTGCAATCCATGGCGAATGAGAAAAACTTCATCTCATGTGATGTTTCTCACCCAAAGTTATTTTTTGAGTGACATTTCACAAAACTTGGATGTTCGGGTTTGTGCGATAAAAGGAAAATTTGATGCCATACGATATGTCATGACCAAAGAAAACATCAACCTTATAATGACATACTTTTTGCACCTTCAAGATTAATTCCTAGTAATAACATTAATATGAAAAATTATGTTGAATTACTTCAACATTCCATTTGCCCATTAGGGGGTATACATACATACATTATATATAAAGAAAAAAAAATATGAATATTTTTCATAACATGTTTTAGAGTTTAACAATTCATTAATTGTAGTGTAGCTAGAGAGGTAGTTGGGGGGGGAGGGGGGGGTAGAGGGCTCATAGTAATAATAGTGGAGGCCATTCAATGTAAGGTGGACTAGGTCCACTATACTGTTAAATAAGTCCCACTATGGTAGTTAGATATAAAAAATGTAATAGGACTTACTAAAAGGTTATACTTCTAGACGATTCCTCCTCTAGAATGTTCTTAGGTGGTTGGTAGCATTATATAAATGGATTCAATCAATGTAATGAAACAAGTTGAGAAGTATTGTATTTGGAGAGGTAGTTCAATAGGAGGATGCCCCCTCGAGGAGGCAAGTGAATAGGAGAGGATCCCTTCTATAATATGATCCATTGTATGGTGTTGAACTACCATAAGGGTTTGATAATAATAAAAGCTTGGTTCTTCTATATTGTTCCATATATCTTGTGTTGTGATTTTATTTAGAGATCTTTGGTTCTTAAAAAGTTGTATCAAAGCACTTTCCTTGGCAAGAATTGTGGGCAAATTGTTTTCTATTTTTGCAGATTTTTCGTAGAAAAAAAAGGGGGTGGCAACATTATGAAAGATTTATATATATTTATGTACAAAATTTGTAGAAACTAGTTGTATATTTGACTTTCTCTCAAAAAACACCCAATTTAATTTTTTTTTCCTGAAACAAAGTCTCAGAAGTAAATTTATCAACATTTTAAAATCTACCATTTTCACGGTTTTTCCATGGACAACCACGCGATTTTTCCAAAAAACATTATAGATCTGAGTTTGACTTTAAAAATAACAGATTTCAAAAAACAAATCACCCAAATTGGAGCTTCAGACGTGAAGATATTTCTAATTCAAAATCAACCATTTTTTAGGGTCTTCTTGATGATGAAAAGACTATAGAGCTCACTACTTTTATCCAGGTGCTCAAATTTCTACCATATCATTTCCATAGGATAGATAATTTTAAGATATTTATTTTGGTATCTTATATGTGGTATTTCCAATGGATATTCTCTCTTTTATCATGGAATCAATCAAGACAACATTTCAAGAAATCAAATTTGAAATGCAAAATACCCAGGAGAAATATATTCAAGAGCTCAACATTGCAAGGCGAGGAAGGTATATTATGTTGACCATTAGGAATGAATACAATCGAGAAGCCTATGCTTGGTAAGATTTTAAGTCTGATTGTGAGGATTGGTATATGGATAGTTGTCATTTCTGGGATAACAACCACTTTCATATTTTATTTGATGACTCTACTCCTCTTTCTATAGAGAACATCAATGTGACAAATCATGAGCTAGTTATGACTACGAGTGTCCAGTTTGCATATTCTCCAGTAGTATTTTTATTTCCAGATTCATCTTCGATCCTATCTAACTCTATGGATGAATCTGCATATTATGATCCACATGGTCAATGTAGACCTTTGTATCGTCTTCCTATTGAGTTTTGATATCTTCAGTGTGGAATTCACATGAGCACCTGGATATGGGACCCATGTTTACAGTGTTGGTTAGACTACTTCAACATGATGGTTCTCACTTCTACATGGGACCCTGTTTCTCTTGCATATTTCATCACTATGGTCCACACTTGTCCATGGGACCCTAGTATATGGTTGCACACCCTCATAACAAGTTTTGAGGACAACAATTTCATAAGGGGGATGGAATGTAGTGTAGCTAGAGAGGTAGTGGAGGGAGAGGGCGGAGGGCCCATAGTGATAATAGTGAAGGCCATTCACTGTAATGTGGACTAGGTCTAGTATACTATTAAATTAGGCGCACTATGGTAGTTAGATATTACAAATGTAAGAGGACTTACTAGAAGGTTCTACTTTTAGAAGGTTCCTCCTCTAGAATGTTCCTAGGTGGTTGATAGCATTATATAAAGGGGGTTGGTAGCACTATATAAAGGAGTTCAAGCAGTGTAATGAAACAAGTTGAGAATTATTGTATTTGGAATGGTAGCTCAATAGGAGGATTCCCCCTAGAAGAGGAAAGTGAACAAGAGAGGATCCCTTCCATAATATGATCCATTGTATGGTGTTGCCCTACCATAAGGGTTTGATAATAATAAAAGTGTGGTTCTTCTATATTGTTCCATATAACTTTTGTGGTGATTTTATTCGAAGATATTTGGTTCTTAATAATTCCATTTGCCATTAGGGGTTATACATACATACATTATATATAAAGATAAGAAAAATATGAATATTTTTCATAACGTTTTTTAGAGTTTAACAATTCATTAATTTAATTTAATCTTGACTCATGATCTATCAAACATCAAAAAATAATGAAAATTTTCTTATATAAAATATCTCAAACTAAGATGAATTTACATCCATAAACTTATATATTTTAATGAATACTTGTATTACGGAGTTCATATTTGATAATTTGGATTATTAAAAAATGGCTAATCAATACATGTATTAAGTAATTCATCTTTAATAATTTGAACTATTAAAAAACCACCATAAAATAAAATTCCAAATATATTGTGCAGGGGAAGCAAAAACAAGAGAATTTATAGCAAGAAAAAAAAGAGATCACACAAGAGACACAACAATTTTATGTGTAAAAACCCTTAGTAGGGAAACATCCATGGGACAATGGAAATTAGTATTCTTATTGATCAATTCAAAAGATTACATAATCTCAGGAGCATGATGATTGTCCATGACTCATTTTTTGTCTCTACGGTTTACAAATTTATATCATAGCTTCCACCGATTGAATTAAGTTATGAACAACTGGATCCAATTTTCCTAGGTTAATAAGTTGTGATTTGGTTTAAGCTCCCGATAAATATCCAATACGTCAGATCGATTTTAAATCGTTCCACAGTCTCCACCTTGACAACAATTTACTTGATTACCTTTCCCATTTTCATTCATAACCTTTTATGCAATATAAGAGAATCCAAACACCACCACAACTTCTTCAACAATACTAGTTTCATGAACATGTTTGTACAATTTGCTCGAGTATGGACTACTCCACCTGCATCAGTAAATTGACTTACAAAATTATGCTTGTCCCATTTTGATATGTTGGGATGTTAGTCAAATGAAAAACAATTTGAATACTATGTAACACCTTATCCTGTACTTGTCCAAATTTACCTAAGAGATCCTTGCATTCATGCGAGACATAATCTGAGGTAGATATCCTCTTGTCTAAATCTCTTGAAAGATATGAATCAACATAACCACTCACGAAAACACTTCAACCATGGTAGGTGATACTCATGCCTATAAGATAATGAAGAACAGATTCCCAATGATTTTTACCTGGATTTTCCATGTGTCCACCAACAACACCAACTGCATGTGGAATATCTAGTCTTTTACATTCCATAAAAAAAATCAACCTTTCTACTGCACTAGCATACAATATACGAGATATATAATTATTTTCTTCCTTACTACTAGGACATAAACTTGAATAAATATTATAATGGAAAGATAAAGTGATATTTACCAGTTTCACAATGTTTATACTGAACCTCATCAGTATAGTCTCCATAGAATTTTGTTGTGATAACCACATCTTGCCATTATACCCGTCTCTGTGTACTCTATGCCCAAGATTTGTTTTACTGCTCCTTGATTGTTCATCTAAAATATCCAGGTCAACTGAGCCTTTAACCTATTGATCTCAACCATGCTTTGGCTTGTGACAATCACATCATCAACATATAACACCAAGATAATGAATGTACCATTTTCCAAAATTTCAAAGTAAACACAATGGTTATACTTACTTCTTAAGAAATTCCGGCTCACCATGAAAGAACCAAACATCTTGTACCATTTCTTGGGTACGTTTAGGCCATACAATGATTCCCTGAGTTTACAAACAAATCTCTCTATGCAAGATTGAACAAATTCTAATTGTTCCATGTACATATCTTTGTTAATGATTATTTTGTGGGAAGTAGGATCCCACAATCTACACCCCTTAACTTCATCACCATGACCAATAGAGATATTAAATTTATAGAAATTCAAAGATTTTAAGTTTGGAAGTAAATTACGATTTTCCAGTATTTACAACCCTTTTTTGTTCATATGGCCAAGTCGTTGATTCCATAAACAAGTAGATGCACTTTCTTCCAGAGATATCACCATTTCTTCACTTATTATCACTACTCCCTTCTAGCGTGGAAAGGTTCCCAATATTTGTATCTTTCATTACCACCAAACTTCCCTTGGACACTTGCAGTGCCCCACCTTGACCTGCATATTTATACCCATCAAAATCCAAAACTCCCAAATAAATAAAATTATTTTTAATTTTTGGTGCATGGACTCTAACATCTGTCAAAATTCTTACAATACTATTGAACATCTTAATCTTAATTCTCTCAATCCCAACAATCTTACAAGAAATAACATTTCCCATAAAATGAGCATCGTCATTTATAGATTGGTAAGATCAAGATCAACTTATATGTGAACACATGTGATGGGAAGCACCCAAATCTAACAACCATTCTTCTTAATATTGTGAGATACTACAAAAAGACAAAACTTCATCAACCATAACTGAACTTGATTCAACCAAATTTGCTTCCATTTTGGAGTCATTCTTGGATTATTTCATTTTCCAACAATCTTTCTTAAGATGCCCTAATTTGTTACAGTACCAACATCTTCCCTTACCCTTTCTTCCCTTTGACTTATCTCAGGATGTTCTGCTTAAATCCTTCCCCCTTTCTATGGACCGACCCATAACCACCATTGCTTCTAGTGTTGAGGTTTCTAAACTGGATTTTCTTCGCACCTCCTCAGACATTAGAGCTCCCAAAACAATATCGTATTCAATGGTGTCTATTGTGCTAAATCACATAAATGTGACTAAGTGATCCCAATATTCAAACAATGAACACAATAGCATGATTTCCTTGTCCTCATCATTGTATTTTACATCCATACTAGTTAATTGACAAATCAAAGTATTGAAAACATTTAAATGATCCACAATTTTGTGTACCTTCTTTCATGTGTAAACTGTACAGTTTCCTCTTCAAGTAGATTCAGTTAGGCAAATATTACATCATATAAAGGCCTCCATTTTTCTCCATAAACCTGCTTTTGTTTCTTCTATAATGATATTGAACATAACATCACGTGCAAGACATAGTAAAATGGTACCGAGAGCTCTCTCATATAGATCTTCTCAATCATGGTCTATCATATCCTCGAGTCTCTTTTTCTTGCATGCCAATGCCTTATGCAAACCTTGTTGCACCAACAAATCCTGCATCTTGAACTTCCAGAACTCAAAGTTATTTTTCCCATTAAGTTCCCCCACCTCAAATCTATTATTAGAAACTCCAAAACTTTTAACACAAGTCAATTAAATTATTTGACCAATGAACCATCGCACAACTCTCGAGTTAATATATATGAAGAACCATCCCTCTATTAATCTTTTTAAATATATATTTATCTCAAATAAATTTGTTTTTATCCCACCCTCTTATAGTCCACTTTTCTTTTAAAAAAATATATAAGTCTTTCAAACTATATTTCTTCACAATCCAAAACAAGTGGGCGTATATATATATATTTTTAAATTAATTTGTTTTTAGGAAATAAGTACCTTCACCATGTAGGGTTTCAAAACGAGATTTTCATACAGTCTTCATGGCCTCCAAGGTTTTTCACTCGGACCTTTTACCAAAGAAACCAGTCAAGGGTTTGTTGCAGCACACCCTCCTATCAAAGAAACCAGTCTAATGCCTCCACCAATGAGACACCACCACGTGGCTCCGATCTCTTTTACTTTTCCGGTTGTTCGGCACATGGATTGTCTTGCTTCTCGTTGGATAGGGTTTCTAACCAAAAAAATTGGTCTTGATGCTCGTCGGCAAGGGTTTCTACTTAAAAAAAATGCAATTTTGACTCCAATCTACGTGTGGACGGTCTTTGCTGCTCTTCGCCACATGAGAATCAACTAGACTGCTTCCTTCTGTGTGCACAGGCTCAGTGTAAACAATCTCATCTCTTCACTGCGCTGGGCGTGAATGACCAACAACCAGATTACTTATTTCTCTGTGCATAGATTCCCAGTAACTAGAATTTCCTTTTGTCGAGCTCTTATACCACTTGTTGTGCAGTAAAACAAAAAACAAAAAAAACATGAAAATTTACCATAGAAAAAACAAAAATCACAGAAGAGACAAAAACAATTTTAATGGGTAAAACCCTTAACAAAGAAACATCCACTGGACAATAACAATCAATATTCTTATGGATCAAGTCATTTGATTACATAAGATCACCCGCAGGCTTACTTCCAATGACTTATTTTTTTGACTCAATTGATATTCTTATGGGTCAAGTCATGAGATTACATAAGCTCAGTCGCAGGCTTACTGCTTATGACTTGTTTTTTGCCTCTATGATTTACAAATTTATATCACAACTTCCACCGATTAAATTAATTTATAAACGGTTGGATCCAATTTTCTTACGTTAATAAGTTCTGATTCAGTTTTTAGCTCCCGCATAAATCTCCAATCCTCCGAATTTGTTGTCACTCGTTTAACAAAATAGATTAAAGTACACCTTCTAACTAAAATTATTTATAATTTTAAAAATAAAAAATTATAGATAACATATCTCTAATTTTATTTATACATAGTTAAAATATTTTATAACTTAATTTTAGTGAAATAATTCAATACCTTTATCCATATATTTTATAAATAAAAATTATTTATACATAATTGAAATATTTTATAACTTAATTTTAATAAAATAATCCGATAACTTCATCCATGTATTTTATAAATAAAAATTGCAAATAACAAATTCCAAATTTTATATAATACATAGTTTAAATATTTATAATTATTTAGTATATATTTGAAACCTTTTATAACGTAATTTTAGTTCAATAATCTAATAACTTCATCCATGTATTTTATATGATTATTAATGAAGATCTAACTCATTTACTTTCATATTTTAACTTTACAAACTGCATATTAGTCGCTCCCAGGCGAGGGACTATAGCAACACTTTCGCGGTCAACTATAGATTAAATGGTGTGTTTTGGTGAGTCTACAAAGTTCTTTGCCTTAATGTTTTAATTAATATTTTTTATTTAAATTATGAAAATAAATTTTTGAAATTTTTATTTTCATCAATATAATTTTTCATTAGCTTATAGCATATGATGTACTTCATTGCCCCTCCTGTACATAAATTTTTTTTTCTATTTTTAAGATAAAAAAATATTTTTTTAAAATAAAATTTCAAAAAATCTTAAACATCCAACCGCCCTGTTCGCCAAGGTTCTTGGAAGAGAAATGTCTTGCAATCCTATTTTCCATCGTCTGCTCATTCTCATTCTCGTTTCATTTTCTTTTTCGTTTGGGTTCAACAATTTCTTTTTGGGATATCATTCTTATTCTCGTTTCCTTTTCTTATTCTTTTTGGTTCACTAATTTGTTTTCTCGAGACGAAGCGGTCCTCCAGGTCGACCAATTGATTAATGGTTGGGGAGGATGAAGAACCGCAGTATCGAGTCGCGCATTCATATGGCACGGCCGAAATTGCTTGCAATCCATCTTCGGATGAGTAATAGCCAGCCTCTTCTTCCAGTGCCTTCCAGGAACAAACGTTGGTGTATACTTCTAATAGCACCTATTTACCAAAATATTATCCCCCCAAATCAAAGCCTTAATGCAACGCCATGTGGGACATATTTGAGGAGCCTTGTTGCTATGCTATCCCACCTGCCTGCATTAGCAGACATAACAAAATCGGAAAGGCATCCATAAGAATCATGGTTCTGCATGTATTTTTAGTGAGCCTTGAGCTCATTTACAACACACTTCGATGCCATTGATGCAGTGGCATCTTAAAGAAAATAACTTAGAAATTCTTAGAATTCTCAGTGCTTAGAAGAGTCACTACTTTAGCAAGACAAAAATATTGATTGCTTGTCAATGTGTTTACTTTTCTTGTGAAACACATGGTTCTTGGATAAAGCAATTGCTGATGTATTGTCACAGAAAATAGGAGTTGGATCCTTTTCTGTATGTGACATATATTTCAATATTCTTCTCGGCCATACAGCTTGACATGAAGCTGAGGTAGCAGCTACATACTCTGCCTCTGCAGAAGATATGGATACAATTGGTTGCTTCTTTGATGCCCATGAAATCAGGTTTATGCCCAGTTGAAAAACATGTCCTGATGTGCTTTTCCTGCCATCTAGGCTGCCTGCAAAGTCACTATCTGTGTAACCAGAGAGTTGATTACTATCAGATTTAGTGTACCATAAACCGAAATTTATTGTTCCTACTACATATCTCAAAATTCGTTTTGCCATTTTCCAATGAGAATCTTTTGGTGATTCCATGAATCTGGAAACAAGGTTGGCTGCATACATAATGTCAGGCCTAGTTGCTGTAAGATATAACAAACTGCCTACTAAACTTTTGTATAAAATAGAGTCCACTATAGGACCTTCATCATTCTTGCTCAACTTTGTGCCTAAAGGTATGGGGGTTTCTACTGGATTGCATCCTTCCATGCAAAATCTTTTGATGATGTCTGCTGCATACTTTTGCTGACAGACAAAAATGCCTTTGGCTGATTGATGAACCTCAATCCCTAAAAAATATTTCATNCCACATGACCAACCAGTCCCCCTACCATACATGAATCATCACATACCGCACCAGAGTCTTCCACTTCCGCCCTTCACATTCTAATCGATGACTTTGAACCAGAAAATGTCCCCTACCCTATCATCCAGGAAAGACCTCCATGAAAATGAAAACAGATCACTCCCTTTCCACCCCCCTTGCGCAAAAAGAAGACAAGAGCCTCAACGAGGCCACCCTGGATGACCACTACCCTAGATCCCCCACCTATTCAACTGAGACGTCGTACATATTCAACTTCCCAAACCCGGGGACCTTTGCCTATTCCGACCTCGGTCACTGTAACACAAGAACCAACCACCGATATTGAGCTACAGGAATTAGAAACCCAGACATCATTTGTTTTTGAAGTAGCTGAAACACAACCAACTACCCATCCAATGGCTAAAACACAAGAACTAGCCACTGGTATTGAAGTTGAATTACAGGAAATTGAGACCCTGGATGCTGCAACACAACATCCAGTGGCTGAAACAAAATAACCAACCACTGATTTTGAAAGTGAGGCAATTGAAACCTCGAATGCTGCAACACAACACCCAGTGGCTGAAACACAAGAACCATCCACTGATATTGACATTGAGATTCAGGAATCAGAGGTTGAGGGTGATGAAACACTACTCTCCCTACACCAGGAGGCTGAAACACAGGCATCAGTTTCCATTCCCGTAGCTGCTCCACAAGAACCAGCTAAGGAGACGATGACTGCAACACAAGAACTAGTCATCTCTAAATCCAAACTAACAATGGACGATGTCTTGGAAGAAAATGAGTTTTTAAAGTCTCATCTGGAAGCATATCAGCAAGAATTAGCCAAGGCAAGGGAGGCATATGAAAAAGAATTAAATCGGTACGCCTTGGAACGAACAACAACCCTGGCAGCACAAACTACAGAAAGCATATGCAAGGAATACATGTGCTGCCAATGTGGAGATATTTATTATCGGGCAGGATATAAGATCATTCAAGTGCCACTACCAGGAACAGTCCCTCCTCCTTCCCCTTTTGAAGACAAAATTAAGACTGAACCTGTTGCAACACAAGAACCAGCAGGTTCTTCCAGGATCAATAAAGAAGTCCCTCCTGTTGTCAACAAGGCTGTGCAAACAGTGCCCATGGAGGAAGTTACACCTTCCAGTCAAATCAATCTCTCCACTTCTAGGGAACAGTCCACTCAAACCCTGCCTAATCCCACTACTTCAGATGATGAAACACAAACTCGGCCGTGGGATGAGCATGCAGAGATACAAAAGTGGAAGAAGGAGTATGCTGAGACACAGGCCC
>JZKD02S2178099.1:399286-420778 GCA_000966675.3 Picea glauca | reverse complement strand
CCCTCCCTCAAAATATATAATATATTTTCCTAGAAAAACTTTTAAGCCCTCATCTTCCTTTGGCAGTATCTATGCATATTTTGGGGGAAGAATGCAAAATTTTGTTCATTGAAATAGATGTTTATTAGAGTGTAGTGACAATGGAAAGCCTTTAAAGAGATATAATAGGAGATTTGAAATTGGTTATTTGAAATAGATGTTTATTAGAGTGTAGTGACAATGGGAAGCCTTTAAAGAGATATAATAGGAGATTCGAAATTGGTTGTTTAATATAATTTTGATGTATAAAACATTGTAAAAAGTTAAGTGTATAATATATTTAAATGGAGATGAACTTAAATTAAGTTGAATTTGTGCCAGAAATTATGCTAATTTAGATTCCTAACTTAAATTATTTATTATAAATATTAAGACTTTAGATTTTTCTTTAAAATTTCCTTAGACCGTTACGATCATTTTCCATTCTCTCAATACAAAAATAACATTACTTGAATCAATATATTGAAATCATCAAAGTCCAACGTGATAAGCCACAGTGAATAGATTGTTGTAGTTGTAGAGAAATTAAGTAAAATACAGATCGAGATGCATGCATGGAAGATTTGATCACTCCTTCATCCTGAGTGGAATGTAAGCACCCTCGATTCATTCAGAGTGAAAGGATAGCTGCAATGCATAATAAAATGATTTCATCATTTCAAATGTGTGTATGGTCTTGCAGGGATAATGCTAGGAAAAGTATGTGTTATAAATCTAGGAATAAAATGAAGAATAAAAAAAGCAACCAATCTTTACTTGAACGATGGGTTGGTGATAGATTTACTTGAACGATGGGCTGGTGATAGCTTTATGCAGCTTATTGATTTTTTGGCCTAACCCTCTCCTCTATAAGCCCTAGTCTCTGAACTTCCTCTCACAACGTCCAATATCTTCAAATGGGGATTGGATTTTTTTAAAGAAAATCCTGTTCATATCTAGCTATTGTGTCATAATAAAAACACTAAAAAAATACCAAAAGGCAGGTGAAAACCACACTATCCCAAAAACCTAAAACATAAATTTATCATAACATCTCAAATAATATGGAAATTATAATTCAAGGAAACTACGTCCAACATCTTAGAATGGGGGATAGATTTTTTAAAAGAAAATAGTGTCCATATCTAGCTATTGTACCATAATAAAAATACTAAAAAAACACCAAAAGCCAGGTTAAAACCACACTATCCCCATCAGCATGCATGGAAAATTTAGACATAAATTTATCATAACATCAAAAATAATCTGGAAATTATAATTGAACGAACTAATTGCATCCACTTTTACAGAGAAAGATGTGGAAAATCTAAGACATAAATTTATCATAACATAAAAAATAATTTGAAAATTATAATTGAAGGAACTAATTGCATCCATTTTACTGAGAAAGATGTTACCTCATCTTTCTTGATGCTTTGATTTGATACCCCTCTTCCCAATCTGATACGTTGTTCTATCTCTTTGGCTCCAAACCAATCGAAACACTAATGGTTCTCTTGATTGTGCTAAAAATGCATAGTCTGGAATTCCTCTAAAATATTGATATGCATACTATACCTACAGGTATATGAAGGAAGGCCATATGAAATAATAAAAATTGGAAAATGTGATCGTGCATTCAATATGCAAAATGTATAATTTCATTGTTATCACTTCGAAAAACTTTCCTAGGCTGTAAGTCAGAGATGCCTGGTAATTTAATCTTTTTGGAAACTATTTTCTCAATAATAGGTATGGGTTTTGGATCAAGATGAATATATTTAATCTCTGGATTATATTTCAAGACAGTCAAACTATATTTATGCAACACAAGGTCTGACAACAACAAATGAAAGAAGCTTGCAGGCTTGATATATTTCAGAATATGTCTTTCATATAATAACAGTAAGATATAGAACTCAAAATCGAACATTTAGTTCATCTTCTACCTTTTTCTTTATAGCTTTACAATGTAGTTTTGAGATCCTAAAAGCATGGATCAAATATACTAAAGATAGAAAGTCAAAATCCATTTTGCAAAAGATAGGGAATGATCCCCAAAATGAGGTCAATCCCACATTTCATGGTCTTGATATCTTGCAGAGTCATTGTGTAGTGCAAAATAGCCTTCCAAGGTTGAGTGATGACTCTTCCAAGAGATACAATTTGAATTTGTTGAGATGTGCAAAAAATCCAATCTGTTTCCACCAAAATAGGTGCCAAAATCAACTTGGCTACCCTTTCTAATCCTTATGCACTAAAAATGGATATTGAAACTGAATATATAATTCATCATCCATCCATCATGAGTGTTTTCAAATGATTTGGATCAGAAAAACCTCGATCTGTACAAAAATTTGGTCATTCTGGCAGTGAAAGGCTCTCGGTGGTTAACATAGAAGACTTATAGGTGATTTAACTACCAAAAGATCTACTTTCAGTGGTTAATGAATAGTCGTCCTATTCATCTAAACCACCGAAAACTTGGCTTTGTCAAAACTTCAAAATTTGCAAAAATGATTACCTTGATGTTCTGTTGAGTGTTCAAGGTATTTTGGACGATGCAGCTCCTCTTCGTGTAGATATTCAAACTTCAACTTGATGTGTGGAAGACTATAGTATATCTACCATGGTTGTAGCTAAGTTGGCTAGAGTTTCCAAGCTTGTTTGCTCCAGTGTTGGCGATTGGGAATCTTTTAATTTCAGCCTCAGAATTCTAAGCTGCCTATACAGCTTCATGTTCTCCCTTATCAACACCTTGTTCCTATATTTGATCTTATCGTGCTTTTGTTTGAGGCTTTGGTTCATGTTTAAAATTTCTACATTTATTTCAGTCAATTCTATATTTGGCTTTTTAATAACTCTTTCCAAGACTTACATTTCATAGACTTGTTGCAGGAGTTTATTGTTTTTTCGTGCCTTAGATGGTTTAGGATTGCTTGAAGAAGCTTTTGCCAATGGTGGACTGTGTGCCTCTAGGGGAGTTGGTGAGGGCAATTTGGAACAATTGTCTACAACTTGTCTAGCCTGTACATTAGCTTATGTCTCTGCTAACTCTTGTTTTGGCTCTGAGTCACTATAAGGTAAATTTAAAGGGTTACTTCCTTCAACAAGGTCCTTGATTTGCTCACCCTCAAACTGTAACTTTATTTTGGTTCTTTTTATTTTAATAGAGGATGATTCTATCGGATCTCTTGGTGGTGAGATACCCTTTTGTTTTCTATGACTTCTTCTAGGAGTAATGATCTTCTTAGTGGCAGATTTTCTACCCTTCTCCTCTTGTTGCCACTTAGATTGGAATTCATTCCAAAAGAGGAAGTAGTTCTAGTGAAACCGTCCCCGCTCCTCGGAGAATGATCGTAATCACCAGGACCTTCACTGACCTCGGCCCGAAGAGAGACAATGCTCCTCTAATTACCTGTCGGGAATTCTTCACCCACAGTAACTCTCCACTGATCTCCCTTCACGATCGGGAGATCGGACTTCGCGAATTCGCGATACCTATGGTCACGGGTTTCTTGCTTCTCAATTCCTCGAAACCCGATGTGTCGATTCTCCGATGACACCTGTCCTCACTGCTAATGCTTGGACGCCACACCCCTGCGGAAATCGAGAAATCGCCGATCGAGAATTCACGATTTCCATGGCACTGTTTCACAGGACCTCCCAAGTCCCGAACCCCGATATGCGATGCCACCTGTCAATACCACACACTCTCGCCATGGGACCCATCGCAATTCGGGGTTTTGCGAATCCTCTACGATCCCTTCGACACCAAAAGTTCCGAAGTGCCGAATCCCGAATCCCCGGGATCTCCTAACACGCGTCTCCCACGATCGACGGCTCAGAACTTATCGGAGTATCGCTCTTCGCAATATCATTGCTCCCGCTCTGGAAACTTGATGCTCCAACTCGCGATATGTCGATATGCAATGTCGCATGTGATTTGATGGTCCCTGTGCCTCCAGATCAATGGCTCCACTTCCTCCTGGACGTCAAACCTATGAGTGTTTACGCGTTAAACTCCTTGCAGATTTGTAAGAGACAACGGTCCTCTGGATTTCGTGGAATCTCCCTAGGAGATTTCAACCGTCCATCTCTCTGTCAATATTCTCTGCTCAACAAAATAATCGCTTCCTTTGCGCAAGCTTGTTTTCCACTCGCCAACCTAAGGTGTTTCTCTCAGGCTTACCTCAGCAGCGCCTGGCCTTCTCTTTCAGTAAACTTATAGGCCTATCCCTCCTGAGCTTGTCCTCGATTTCACAAGCCTTCTGAGAGCTTTCCAACGTGTACTTCTTGCATCGAACTCTCAACGTCTGCTGAATGTTGAGATTCTAGACTCCACACGTTAACCTGCAGCAACAGTCTTAGTTCCCTTTGCTCAGATTCACAACTGAGACTTCAATTTCAACCTGCACTTCTCCTGCACAGCTCTATCAACCCAAACCAACTTCTGGGCGAATGAGAATAAGAGTTGACTGTTTAGCCTCATCAATGCACTCTATGCAGATGAATTCCACTGCACTCTATGCAGGAATCTCCTGGCTCAGACAGAGAAACAAATTGAAACTTATTCTCTTCTCTGTCAGACTTCAGGTTTAAACCTTTGAAATCACATGCACAGCATATTCAAAGCAAATGCATACAAGGAAAACAAACATTCATGAGCACATAAACAACATACACAGAGAAACAACACCAGTCATGAAATTGAATCAAAGGCTCTCTTCTATTAATTCAATCTGTACATGGGTGTTCTTCTGAAGTTCTCTGCTTGCTCTTCTCCTCTTGCTCATGTTTCTCAATAATAAAAAATGTTACAATGTACAAAGGAGGGTGTCTATATCCCGTTTCCCTCTCGAACTCTACAACTATCAAATCTACAATTAAATTCCTATCTAACAACATTAAATCTAATAAATTCCTTCCTATCTACTAAGGACGAGAGCTTAAAGGCTCAAGGTCCCATTTACAATACAAATGTGCTTCTTTATGAATGCCTTCATTAAAGAGCAGCGCAACAACTTTTAAGTATTTCAAAATGTGTGCTGGCGCTGTCCAGCTGTCCTTTCTGCTCCACGCGCTGGCTCACTTGATGAGTGAGCGATGCTCTTGCATCATACTCCTCGGCTTGAAAATTTTCATGGGCTCCTGTCCATGATCTCCTACATGGTTTTTCCATGCTTCCGTATGACTGCTTCTGTCTCCCAGTTGGCATCCTCGATTGGGTGATTTTTCCATTTCACCAGGTACTCGAAGTACTTCTTCCACCTGGTCTTATTTCCTATTCACTTGTCCAGTATGTACTCCATCTGCGGCTTTTTTGCTACTGGTAATTGCTTCTGCCACTGGACCACTGGTTCCTCAGTTCCAGTTTCTGCTTCTCCAGCCCTGTATGGGTATAAATCCAAAATATTAAAAATCGGAGATATCTCGATGCCCTCTGGCAATTCAATCTCATAAGCATTCTCCCCGAATTTCTTCAGGACTCTGCACGGCCCAATCTTTTTCATATTCAGTTTATTGTATGATCCCCTTGGGAATATTTCCTTCCTTAAGTGTGCTAGAACCAAATCATCAACTTTGAACTGAATTTGTCTCTTCCACTGATCAGCTCTGTGTTTGTACTTCTGGTTTGAATCCATTAGTCGCTGCTTCACCTTCATGTGAAGTTCCTGCATCACCTCAGTGAATTCTTCAGCGCTCACACTGGTAGTCGCAGTATGTTCTGACTCCCTGAGTTCAGAAACTCCTCTTGGCTGTGTCCCATACAAAATCTGGAATGGGCTTTTTCCTGTACTCCGATTCACCGAATCGTTGTACGCAAACTCTGCCTGTGGTAACACATTGTCCCAGTTGTTATGGTGCTTCGTCACCAAGCTCCTCAATAAGTCTCCCAGACTCCTGTTGACCACCTCGGTCTGTCCGCCTATCTGCGGATGGTAAGAAGAACTAAATGCCAAGTTAGTCCCTAGCTTCCTCCATAGCGTCCTCCAAAAATGACCTATGAATTTCGTATCTCGATCCGAGACTATACTTCTCAGCAATCCATGTAGTCTGACGATTTCTTTGAAAAACAAATTTGCAATGTGGGTTGCATCGTTGGTCTTTTGACACGGTATGAAATGTGCCATCTTCGAAAACCTGTCTACCACCACAAATGTGGAATCAACCCCTCTCTGCGTCCTTGGAAACCCCAGTACAAAATCCATGCTAATGGCCTCCCATGGCCTCTCGGGTATGGGCAATGGTTGATAAACCCCTGCATTTTGCTTTCGGCCCTTTGAATGCTGACAAATCCTACACCTGTCAACAAACCTTTTTACATCTGCTCGCATGCCTGGCCAAAAATACGGCTCGCTCAGCTTCGCGAATGTTTTGTCATGTCCAAAATGACCTGCTAATCCTCCACTGTGCTTTTCTTTCAGCAGATTCTCCCTCATGGAGAAAATTGGAATGCACAGCTGATTGCCTCTGAATAGAAATCCATCTTGGATCATATAGTCTATCCATGGACTCCGATCCCTGAGAATGGGATTTTCAGCTGCTTCGTACGCTTCTCCGAAGTCTGTATCTCCTGCATACATGTCCTTCAGATTTTCAAAACCCAATGTCCTGACTCTGAACTCCTGCAATAGAAAACATTTCCTACTCAAAGCATCAGCCACTTTGTTAGCAGTCCCCAAAATGTGTTTAATTACAAACGTAAAATTCTGCATGTACTCCACCCATTTTGCATGCTTCTAATTCAACTTCTCTTGTTGACTCACAAACTGCAATGCATGATTATCGCTGTACAATACAAATTCCTTGGGTATCAAATAATGCCTCCACTTCTTCAACGCATGTATGATAGCGTAAAACTACTTATCATACGTGGATTATTTCAGCTTTGCTTCATCCAGCTTCTCACTGAATTATGCATCTGGTCTGTCGTCCTGACTCAAGACCGCTCCGATGGCATACCCACTGGCATCACATTTCACTTGAAATGTCTTCTGAAAGTCAAGAAACACCAGAATTGTTTGCTCTGTTATCTTCCGCTTCAACAGATTGAAGCTCTTTTCAGCCTCTGTTGTCCAGTGAAAAGTCTTATGTCTTTTCTTTACTGTGTCCATCATTGCTGCGCTAATTCCACTGAAATTCCTAATGAATTTTCTGTAGAAACTAGCCAGTCCATGGAAACTCCTTACCTCAAAAACATTCCTCGGTGATGGCCAATTCTTTATCACTTCTACCTTCTCAGGATCCATCTTCAACTCATTAGATGATACCACAAAACCCAAATAAATGAGCTCTGTCTTCATGAAGGAACACTTATTCATGTTGACCAATAGCTTCTCCTGCTGTAGCTTTCTCATCACAATGGCTAAATGCTTCAAATGCTCAGCCTTCTTCTTACTGTAGATCAATATATCATCCAGATATATGACTACAAACTTTTCGATGAATTCCCTCAAGACTTCATTTATCAGTCTCATGAATGTGCTCGGCGCATTTGTCAAATGAAATGGCATGACCATCCATTCATACAAACCTTCGTTTGTTTTGAATGCTGTCTTCCATTCATCACCTTCTCTCATGCGAATCTGGTGATATCCGCTCTTGAGATCAATCTTCGAAAAATAATTTGCCCCACTCAGGCAATCCATCAGATCATCCATTCTCGGCAGTGGAAATCTGTATCTGATGGTGATTTTGTTTATCACTCTGGAGTCTATATACATTCTCCAGCCTCCATCTTTCTTTGGACTTAGTACTGTCGGAACAACACACGGACTAAGACTTTCCCTGCCAGTCCTTTGTCCAGCAGATCTTGTACCTACTTTTTGACTTCCTCATTTTCTTGTGGTGTCAACCGATATGCAGCTTTATTCGGTAAACTTGATCCTGGTATGAGGTCTATATGATTAATCACACTCCTCATTGGTGGCAACGAACGAGGTAGTTCGTCCACGATGATGTCAGCAAACTCTTCTAGCAGTTCCTGAATCTCCTCTGGAAAGTCATCCACCCTTGTGCTAGTCAGGACAATTCTCGGTTTCCTGACCACAAAGAATTGTGGGTCTTCCTTCTTCTCCATCTCGTTGAGCAGCTCCTTCCCACTCATGAGAAGTATCGTGCTACTTAATTCCGACTTTACCTCCTTATCCTTTATCGGAAGCAATTTATGGGTCATCCCATCCTTCTGCAAAGTATATGTGTTCATTCTCCCATCATGAACCACATTTCTATCATACTGCCATGGTCTACCCAATAATACATGACAGACATCCATGGGAATGACATCATATAGGACTTTATCATCCTTTCTCATCTCGGCGGCATGATGT
Organism: Picea glauca; assembly: GCA_000966675.3. Lineage (NCBI taxonomy): Eukaryota > Viridiplantae > Streptophyta > Pinopsida > Pinales > Pinaceae > Picea > Picea glauca. The sequence goes on along the minus strand of JZKD02S2178099.1, from coordinate 412,427 downwards.
AATCCTTGTCCCTTCTTTAGGAAGAAAAGACGACCCGCTCTGATACCACTCTGATACCATTGAAGCTGTCCTTTCTGCTCCACGCGCTGGCTCGCTTGATGAGTGAGAGATGCTCCTGCATCAAGTTCCAATCTACTTGCCTTTTCTTCAATGACTCTTTGACAATAAGAGTAATGAGTCCTTGATGAGACAATCTACTTGCCACCTTAGTGGGCTTGGCCTTGACCTTCCTAGCCATTTTTGTGAGGGCTTTGTGCAAGTAAAACAGTAAATTGATGGGAGATCTCCCTGTGAAGTGATTTAAAAGTTTGAAGTGGTAGAACATGACTCTTTTGTATCTACCTTCACAGGTGATATAGAAAAAGATTTCCTTCAGGAGAGATTTCCATTTAGGTTCCAGATAAGACATTGGTATGTCTTTTTTCGATGTAAGATCTTTGTGCAGAGGCTGTAGGTAGGATCTAAATTCAATGTTTGAAGGTAGATTTGATTTGAACCAACAATCGCCTGCTCTAGGAAGACCAGTGAACTCATCTATGGCTTCCTCATCAACCACAAACTGCTCCTTTCCCACTGTGGTTGATCTTCCATCATACAAGCTAGCAAAGGTTTCAGACACCTGTTGGTGAAAATATACCAATTTTTCACAATACGTATAGACTCCAGTTTGCTTGAAGAACTCGGCCACCTTAGGGTGAGCCTCAACGTACCAAACTCCATCCAATTCATCCCTTAGAACTGGCCCTGCTTTCGGCATTTAGTAAATGTTGACAGTACCTGCGATTTAGGAAAAACTTCATGCCAGGGAGACACAGACTCTATGATTTAGGGTGACAGGGAGTATGACTCAGAGAAAAATAAAAGAGATAGAGTGACTCAGAGTTATGATCGCAAAGCTCAATCACTAACCGAATTTAGGCAAAAGACTGATTGAAAACATGCCGAAAATTTCGAGTTTCGGTGAGTTGTACATTTAAATTGAAACAGTATGGGATTTGAACTACTGGATGACTCGACCTAGCTTGATTGGTATGACAATTGGATTGATAACGATCTACTGAACTTTATCTGTACTCGGCAATCACCACAAAAAATAGGATGATGGTCTCTCGATATGCGTTTTCTTGATGAAATCACGGGCTCAAGACTATCACAATGACTCCCGAATTTGAATTGATAATAAATGGAGATCAAATCAGAGATTAATCGGGGTCATAATGGATCTGTGTCCTCATGACTGGAGATAGTGAGGGGCTGCATGACTAATCATTTATGTTAGTCGGGAAACATGCATGAGTTTCTGTGTCTTGTTCGAGCCTTAATTTTGAAATGACAAATGCAGTTAAAAGGACAACATGGTATCAATCTTCGGATAGATACAACAAGAAAATGCATACCTTAGCACCTCCATGGACTTTCGGCGGTTATATCTTCATGATTTCACCAATTGACAACTGGCTAGTGCGAAAGCATAGGCTTTTCATTTTTCTCATTGAAATCTTTTCGGTAGTTAATCGAGCTTTTTCTTTTCCCTCTTAACTACCGAGAACAAAGGCTTTCAGTGGTTAATGAGTGCGTTTTAGGCTTTCCTAAACCACCGAAACCTGAGATTTTGTCTTCTGCTTGACCAAACCAAATCAAAAGTTCTTTCTAAGTTTATTTACAAAGAATAGACTCTCTAACCTACCTACAAAAAATTTGAAATAAATTTTGGACCACAATCTATCACCTAAAAAGAAAAACCTCCACCAATTTATTTGAGGAGATAACACCCATAAATTTAAATAACATTAAATTGAAAAATAATTCTCTTGTCTCCCATAAATTTAAATTGACAAATGTGGTCTTCCTCACGTATATGAAGCGTGCACCAAATATGGTAAACCTGGAATCCCATAAATTTAAATAACTTTAAATTGGAAAATTCTTATGTTTCCCATACATTTAAATTAGAAACGTCAGGTATATGAAGTGCCTATATCCCATACATTTAAATTGAAAAATGTGGTATGCATCTAATATAATGAGGTGTAGCCTGCCTACCTCCAATGTAATGAGGTGCATATCTAACATAAAATAAATTAGCAAACTTAGAAATAGGCACCTGATACGTGTAATCCCTTGTAATGAAGTTGAAGTTGAGTTAGTGTCTATTAATCATTCAAAATTTGCAATCCATGGAAATGAGGTTGATGTAATGCATGTTAAAAGGTTGCAAAAATCTTAATCATCTAAAACCCTAAATCATATAGTGATACAATAATTTTTTAATATGATTAGGTAAATGTTAAAAAATAAACAAGTTAATGGATGCATTCATAAATGCAAGGAAGTTATGAATAGTAAATATCATTCATTGATTTTGGAGTACCACTAAGAATATTCCATCATCTTCAAGTCCTAGCCATCACATTAGGGTTTTAGACTAAAGGTCATTAATTGTGCCCATTTCCAATATTATTTGAAATTTATTTAGACACATTGATTTTTAGATATGCATTTTGTCACAACCCCATAGGACATTTGGATGAATCTTGCCATCATTTGTCTCCTGAAAGCCTCTTCTAGGCTACCGAAGAGTCACATTCATACTCTAGTGCAACTCTTGTTTACTTACAAAATTTGTTAACACAACTTAACACATAGCCTTATTTAAGCATTCATCCATGAACATGAGCAATCAAGAGAAAAACGCGAAGCAAAAATGAAGACAACACATAAATAGTTTGGGCGGAACTACCGACTTAGTTTACAATAGGTAAGAGTCAAACAACTCACCTCACCTCACCAAGACACTCAAGAACAGATTCGTCACCACAATACTCTCTGTTGCAACCGTCTTGGCAACTCCCTGCGATGCACCTCAAATGTGCTCACAACCATACTTTTTTTCATTTTGTTTCTGCAAACTTTCACCAAGCTAACACAAATTATGGTTTTTCCCCACACATGCCTCCATAGAACAGTGTTTTGAGACTTCCCCAAAACCTCTCAAGTATCCAACTCCTGGCTACTTGTCTTCCATTTTGGAAAAAATTCCTCAATTCGTTGCCTCATACTTTGATGCAGGAGCATCGCTCACTCAATCAAGCGAGCTAGCACGTGGAGCAGAGAACAGCTGGAGAGCGCCAACATTCAAATTTTGGAACATTGTAATATGGCTGCGCCAAACATTAAATGTGTTGATGTGATGAAGTGCACTTTGTATATGTAACGGACCTTGAGCGGATAAGCTCTCGTCCTTAGGTAGCTGAGGCATTTACTTAGATTTAATGCAAGTAGATAGAATAATTAACTGTAGATTAGACAGTTTATCTTTCGAGAGGGAAAACGGAGTATAGACACCCTCCCTTGTATCATTGTATTATCATTCACATTCATTCAGCATTAGCATTGAGAGAAAGAAGCGAAGAGCAGAGAGCTTGTGAAGAACCTCCATGTACAGCCCTTAAATTAATAGGAAGAGCTTTGATTCAATTCCATGGATGTGTTTGATCTCTGTGTGTTGTTGATATTGTGCCTTTGCATGTTTTCTTCCTTTTATGCTTATCTGTTATATGATGCGTATGTGATTGCGTATCAGGTTAGTAACTTGAGAGAATGAATGAATGAGTTTCAATTGTTTCTCTGCTTAAGCCAGGAGATTCCTACATCGAGTGCAGTTGAATACCTCCGCATAGAGTGCGTTGAGGAGGCTAAGTAGTTGAACTTTTGTTTCTCTTTTGTCTAGAGCTGCGTTAGATCATTCGAGCCTTGCAGGTGAGTGCAGGTCGAACAGAGATCTCAGTAGCAATTCTGAGAGCTGAGAAGCTGGGTTTGCTGTGACGGAGAAGGCACAGAACCTGGGAGACTTCAACACTTTGACAATTGTTGGAGGTTGAATGCAGGGAGTGTGCGGGAAAGTTCTCTGAAGGAGTCAGAGGAACAAAGCTCAGAAGGATTAGCACCTTTGTTTTCAGTTGCACTGGACGAAGGTGGCGAAGCGGGAGAAACTCTTCATAGAGGAAGAGAATCGACGGCTTTCATTTGAGGAAAGAAGTCGCGAAGCACCCTTGACCGTCCGGTCACAGAGGAGTTGCGAGGGGGGTTAAACTTGCAGGTGCGCGAGAGAACCCATCATCGTTGCACATCAATAAATCGGGGTTGGTGAGTGCAAAAATTACATGCACGTCGAAATCGCGATCCGCGATTTCCCGATTTAGCCGGAGCCGTCGATCTTCGGAGGGACAGGTGGCACGAATCTGGTGTATCGGATTTTCGGCATTCGGGTTTTCCAGCAGCAGGGAAACTTGGTAGCATGGATCCGCGATCCACGAAGTCCCGGGATCAACGTGGCAGCGTGGGGCCCATGAGACATAGTAGAGGACAGGTGGCATCACATCGGGGATCGGTACCTCGGTACTCGGAGGTTCCAAACATAAGAGTTTGGCGTCGCGAGTGGCGATATCCCGAAGCATTGACCATTGGCCGTCGGCACTTGGGATTCGGCGGTTGAGTGACTGAGAGCAAGGCCATGAATCTCGCGATATCGCGAGACCCGATCTCCCGATTTCCGAAGGGAGAATCGCGTGGTAGTATTTATGTGGGTAAGGAATTCCCGAGGGAATTAGGAAGGGAACGAACCCTTCGGGCCGTGGATAGTGAAGGTCCTGGTGGAGCGACCGTGCCGCCGAGGGGCAGGTTGCGTCATACTTCATCCACATATCTTGCCAAAAATACTTGTATTCTCTCTTTTATTGTGCACCCTTGCTTTTATAGGAGCTCCAAGGGTCTCTTATGTGAAACGATGGATCTTTTGCATGTATTGCTCCCCTTCATGAATTTCACACTAAACTGACCATTGTACCCCTCTGTGGACCCATGGCGCCCATCTAAGCCCATGCTCGTTCATCTCTTGAACTGATGTTCCCCATCCTTGGGAACGCAACTCTTACCATATGTTCTTCCTTGTTTTGATCATCACGGTTCTTCATGGGTGTGTCGATGGAGTTGTTCAAATTCTCCAACACATCCATGCTACTAAGGGAAGACCGATCCACTCCTTGGGTGAGCTCCCAAGTTTCCCTTCCCTTGCCCAAACAAAACCCAAGTCTTTGTCATCCATCGCAAGGAAATAAGGGTGTGTGCCCACTTTGGTATGCACATCACCATCATGCCCCAAGTCATTCCTTCTCACACCCAAACATCTTTGTCTGCCCAACCAGTCATTTCCTCCTTGTGCTCTCCATTCATTCCATTGTCGAATCTTCTCAAGGAATGTGCACGCTCAGTGGATGTTGTGGGAGACCCTTACATCCTCCCCCACTCTAATTCGTTGTCATTCCTGAAAAAATCTCTCAACTTCCAAAGTGTGTCTACTCATCTCTGGATCTTGTCACCACCCAACAATTGTTTCTTCCTCAATCGTTGTCATCAAGGAAAACCCCCCTTAGGAAGTTTCATGAGTTTATGAAGTGTCACTTCTCTTTGAATTATATTGCTTCCATACTTTGGTTTGTCTACCCATGCTTCTGTGCATTGGATCCCCTTGTGACTTCGGTTGATTAGGTAGTTAATCCAATCATCGCGCCTATGTCTTGAGAAGTCACATATTCACATTCAAACTCTTGTTTCTATCTGCAAAGTCATCACATTCAAAAATATTCATTTCCTTTAGTATGTCAAGTCATCCACTGCAATCTCAACATTTCTCACCAAGGCACCTCCTCAAGGCACCCCATTGGCCTCACTTCCCTCCACCGATAAAATGAGCAAACCTATTGTGTCTAGTTTGAAGGTGAAGGGGGATGGTCGGTTGGGACATCTCCCTCATCTCCAATCCATTCGAAATCCATCGACAAATTGTCACCATATTTTTTTGTTATGTACTACATACCGACGAAAATGACCTATACATTTTCTGTGCGCCCTGTAAAATTTACAGGGTGCACCGTGAGTGGTGATAGTCGAACAACATGAATGCACCGTGCAGAAAAAAATGAAAAAATGGTTGGGATGTAGTAGAAAAAATGAAATTTTCCCACCATATGGAAAAATTGGAATCCCACGAACTGATCACCAAACAAAAACAAAGAAAGAAATGAAAGTGTCAATGGGAGTGCGCTTCATTTGGGAGAAGGTGGCACCGGTTCTTAAGAGATTCTCTGCATTGGAAATGGTAAAAATGGTTTTTTACCATCGATTTTTTTTTATATAAACCTATTCCGGTGTGCTCGCATTAAGCGCACTGGTGTTCACCATTGCAAAAAGACACACCATAAATTTTTTAAAACTCAGTGACGGTTCACCATATGGAACACATCGGTGCAACAAGAGTACAAAGGTGTACCAATATGCTTTAAATAAAAACACAGACTATGCATTTGTTTGGTGTGTACCAATGTGCATATTTCGTGTGTACTGGTGCTCATGATCTTATTTTAGATGATGCACACTATTTTTTTTGTTTTTTTTTAAATAAATATGCAACGGTGCATCATTGTCTATTCTCACCAGTGCATTGATTTCCGGTGGCACAATGTTGAAAATAACACACTATGATTTAAAAAAAAACCTTGCGACAGTGCACCAGTTTGGAACGCACCAGTGCACACAATGGACAACGATGCATTGGTATGAATTTTTAAAAGGAAAAATGTGAATATGATGCACCTATTTGTTGCACACCAGTGTGCCCATTTCATGTGCACCCGTTCTTGCAAGCTTCTTTTATATGATGTGCACCGTTTTTTTTTTTTTTTTTTAATAACTATGCAACGATGCACCATTGTCTATTAGCATCGGTGCATTGATTTCTTGTGGTGCACCGGTGCAGTATAGTCTTATGAATACACCATTAAAATAAATCCACTAAAAAATCTTCCCATGCACCTCCTTTAGTGACGTCCACTACAAACGGATTTTTGGGCTATTTATATAGGGGCTTTCACAAAAACCTTCCTTATAGGGTCTTTTCCTTGTAGTGTGAGCTACATTCCATTTTTTGCATTAGATTGTCCAACCATCATTCCACATCATCAAATTTAATCGCCATAACGTTGTTTTCTCTACCTGTCCATAACAACCATCTGCAAGGAAGACATCTACGTGCTTCCTTCCTTCCCCCTTATGGTAGGAATAAAACATGGAGTATGTCCTGAGAAACTTTTGACACTATTCATGTGAGGAATCAATGTTTCCTTTTCCTTCGTCATGAACTCTTGTCCAACACAACTTCAAAATATTCCATAGGAGTGATGATGAAACATTTATTTCCACACCAGTCACCAAGCTTCAACGATATGTCCTTGGCCACACCAATGAATCTCTCCATGCCTAAGTTGACTGTCTTGCAGGTTGTTTGTGTCAGTTTAGGATGAAACCCAAGCCTTTGCACCATGTCTTCCCTCAATAAATTATGAGTCACCACATTTTCTAGCATGGCTAATACTGAATTCCCATTGAATTCATCCTACACATACCAAAGTTTCATCTTGTCTTGCTCTTGGCTCTCTGTGGATTCATCCTCTGTGACAACATTCAATACTTGCAAGACTCCAACAGATGGGTTGTCTACCTTCTCCAAATAATTGAACTTCTGTTTCAAGGGACAATTCTTCACATAGTTCTCCTTGGCACAAATCCAACATGAAATCAATTTTTTCTCTTTAGTCACATATGTTTTCTTCTCATTGTCTTCCCTGCCCTTGGACGTCTTTGATTTTCCTTTTTCTTTACTCCTCCCCTTCCCTTGTAGTTTCTTCTCAATTTGGATGTCCTCATTGTTCCTATAACATGTCTTTGGTTCACCATGAAAGTCCAATATTTTTTCCACTATGATGATCATTGTCTTAAGTGTCTACACGTTCTCTCGCTGTGACTTAGTCTACTCCCACAGATGAAAATGTTTCATGAAGTGGAAAATTTTGTCCTCTTCTGACATGTCTTTGATCTCGAACATGAGCCCTGTGAAATCCTTGATGTAGGCTTGGATCTTGCTAGAGTGCTTGAGAGCCAACAATTGATTCCTTGCAATCCATACTTGGTTCCCTAGACTAAACTGTTCCTTCGAGGTTTTCTTTATCTTTGCCTAGTTTCTGATCTTCTCAATGGTTCTCCCAACTGCTAAGTATTCCACTCGGTTACTCCACCAACTTAGTGGTTCTTGTTAAGAACATTATTGTATGGTTCACCTTATATTTATTCAAACTTTTGTTCAACTACTCCAAGTACTACTAAATTTCCCAACAACTTAGTATTGTGAGTTCCATCATATGGCTTTAGTTCCTTTATCTTGATTCTCATCGGCATGAAATTAGAGCTCTTCCCATTAACCAAATCTCATTTTAGCAATGTGATGGTTTCATCTTGGTCCGTCAACCTCTGTGTGATTGTGGAAAGTAAGTTCTCCATTTTCTTGAGTCTCCTCTCAATGTCATTTGTCAATGTGTCAGTCATCAAAGCTATAGTTGACTGGAACTCCTAAATGGATTTGTTAAACCCAAACTTCATCTTATCCATCACATTCTCCATTTGGTCGTCCTTCTCACCATGATGGAACAATGTGTTTGTCATTTTCTTGATGGTAATCTCCAAGATAGTGATTCGATACTTCATATTTCTAGTCTTAGGCTCCCTCTTGGTGTCACTGTCGTCACCCATGGATCGCCCTCCAAGTATCTTCATTTTACTTGTATATTATCAGTTATATTCGAATACTAACACCTTCATATCAAGGTGGGTCATTATAGATTATCTCGGATCTCTTTTAAGTCTAACACCACCAAAGACGGGTCATAGTAGATTATCTAGAATGCTTCAAAGTATAACAATGACCACCACACTCTAATAGATTCACTATGACCAACCGCCAAAACCAAACTCTAATAAATAAAAAATTAAGACTTTATGGCTTTCTTTGCCATCCGAGTCAACATGACAATTTTTGGTAAGGGTGCATTGTGTTCGCCTTGGTGACTAATATTCTGGGTTCACTAGTTATTATTGTTAGTGACAATTTAATTAAAGGGTTTTAACCTTGGTCTTAGAAAATAGAGAAGCCTTATTTTTTTCATTAGTATGGACAATTTAAACACATTTTCCATTTGAGTCATTGTTAGCTTGGGGATCTACTTGAGCATGAGATTGTATAACTCATCATTGTTTAAGAATCTAATTGAGCATGAGATTGTATAAATCATCATTATTTAGGAATCTAATTGAGCATGAGATTATATAGTTTGTGTAGTATTACTAATGAAAGGTCTTAACCACACAATCAATGTGAAATTCCAAATTTTTTGGTTGTACTTTTGTACATAAAATTAAGTTTGTGAAAATTTATGTATCTTATAGATATGTATAAATTATTTTAACTCTTTCAACGCATTGATTTTTAGATATGCATTTTGTCACAACCTCACAAGACATATAAAAAAATATTTCGATTTTTCGTCTCCTGAGAGCGTGCGACACCGTGATGGTTCTTACCTGTTTTATTGGCACACCAAGAATACTTCATCTAGACTATGCCTCTTCACCTAGAGCATAACCATACTTTTTTCTAGGATACCAGCGAGTCACATTTCGACTCTAGTGCAACTCTTTATTACTTAGAAAATTTGTTAACACAATTTAACACTAAGTATTATTTAAGCATTCATCCATGAACATGAGAATTCAAGAGAACAACTATGGAAAAAAATGAATACAACAAATAAATATTTTGGGTGGAACAAACTGTGCCTAACACCCGACTAAGTCTTTGTTATTGCAAAACAATTACAAATTATCACTACCGGCTCGATTTACAATAGGGCATAGTCAAATGACTCACCTCACCTCACCAAGACACGAAAGAACAAAAATTGTCACCACAAGGCTATATGTCACAATCATCTTCACAACTCCCTATGGTGCACCTCATACGTGCCCAAAACCATAGACTTGTTGCCATTTCATTTCTGTAGAATTTTACCAAGCTAACACAAATTTTGGTTCTTCCCCACACATGCCTCCACAAACTTGCGTTTTAAGACTTCCCCAAAACCTTCCAAGTATCCAACTCTTGACTACTTGTCTTCCATTTTGGAAACTTTACCTCAGTTCCTTGCCTCAGACTTGCATCCACATCTCTTGCCAAAAATTCTCTTATTCTCCCTTTGGTTGTGCACCCTTTATTTTTTAGGAGCTCGAAGGGTATCTTCTATGAAACAATGCATCTCTTGGGTGTGTCCTTCCCCTTCATGATTTGCGCACACTCAAACAACCATTGCGCCCATCTAATCATGGGAACACATCAATCGTTCGACTCTTGGACTGACGCAGCCCATCCTTGGGTGCATGCCCCTTGCCTTATGCTCTTCCTTGTGTTGGTAATCATAGATCTAAATGGTTGTTTTGATGGATTCATTCCAATTCTATCGCATTCCCATGCTACTAAGGGTAGATGGGTCCACTTCTTAGGTGAGCTCCCAAGTTTCCCCACCCTTTCCCAAACTCAACTCAATTCTTTGTCATCCATCTCAAGGTAAGAAGGGTGTGTTCCTGATCTAGATTATTTTGAGAACTAAATGAGGAAAAATATATAGCAATGAAATATATAGATATATTGCGAGATACACATAAATATTACAATAAAAAAAAAGATACAGTAAGGCACAATTTTTTTATTAATGAGATAATGCACATGAACTGTAAAATTACAGAGTGAATGACTCGCTAGAATGGTGGGAGCTTATCTCTGAGAAGAGATGTGATGTCTACGCTCATTCACAATAAGATTATGATGTTTACAATAAGTATCTAGAGGCATTTTTAACATGAATAAAATCCAAAACCCTAACCGCAGAAGGTGAAACGCCAAAAGTCATGTGGGCCACAATGGGGTAAGTTGGTATGCTAACTTCCCAAGAGTGTAAATTTTGCATATAATATTTGATTGCAGCACACAATAGTTCATTTGAAAGGTCTATCCGATGACTACATATTTTTCCATCACACTCTAGCTAAATTTTACAGTGTAACTATGGAAGGTCCAAAAAATGTTGTTTAGGGCCTTAAGACGACCCCAAAAGTTTAGAACTCAAAAATATGTAGAAAAAATTCCAAGGTGAAAACCCCTATTTTGAGCCACTGGAATAGGTGGGTGGCCATCCATTTCCTCCTGGATCAGTCCTACCTCCTTAGGAAGCAATGGTATCCATTGCATGAATTCATTGATGAAGCTTTTGTCGAATCTAGATCTTGAAGATTTTCTTTTCTTGATGAAGAAGTTGGCATGCTTAGCTTGTGGAAGGTTGTTATGAACCTGTTGTTGGAGGGGTTGGATCCATTTAACCAATTTGGATGCATGATATGTCAAAGTGTGGGAGGAATTTGTCAGTGAAGATGCAACATAAAAATCATGAACAGATGTGTTATAACTTCGCTTGACTGGATATTGTGGAGGCACCTTTGTAGGTGAAATAAGAAAATATTGGTGCTCTTCTACAATATTGTTGTTCTTCTTCTCCTAGATAGAATATTTGTGGATTGAGGCTACAATGATTGTGGTGTCCATCTCTTATGAACATATTATGAAGAGGATAAAAATTTTGGTATGAGATATTACTTTGTTGCATTTTTTTCTTAGGACAGTAGTCAGAACTACCTTTGGTATCCTATAGAGCTAACCCCCCAGAGTAACAATGAAGCTATGAGGTTGAGATTCATAAACAAGATGGCACTTCTACATTTATGGCTGGCCTAATAGAACATTACAGACTTTTATTGGGGAAACATCACACAATACCTCATCCTTGAAGGGCTTGATGTCATATGATAGGCGACATTCTTGGTTGACATGAATATCTCATCCATGGTGAAGCCATATGATGTTGTATGGTTGCGGGTTTGGTGTTCTTGGAAAATCCAACTGCTTGATGGCCACTGCTGAGATGAGATTATTTTGTCTTACAGTATCAACAATAAAATGTAGCAAGGTCCCCTTCATCCACATATGCTAATGGAAGAGGTGCTCCCCCTCCTCAGAATCCTCTATTTCTTATGGTTGGATTGTTGTGGTCACAATAGTAGCAGTGGGTTCTACATCAATTTTATGTCTCCGTTTATTAGTGTATGAATCAGAGTCTGAGTCGGGGCTCGGATCTATTTCTTTGACCTCAGCCACCAATGAAATTTTTGATCAACATTCATTGGTTTTCTGCCAAGGGATTTTTTTGAAGTCACACCACTTCCCAGTGTCCTTCTTTGTCTTCTCGTTTCTCTTTTTTTCTTGTGGCTTAGAAAAGTTTTATTAAGATTGGCTATTCTGTGAGTTAGGAATACTTTTACCATTCTTTCGTTGTTGTGGATTTGTAGACCCAAATTCCCTCTTGTTCTTCCACTTAAATCTTTTCTCAATTTTGGCAGCATATCTGTAAGTGATTCTCAATCATGAGATGTCTAGAAACTCCATTTAGATTTGGATGTACTTATGTAGATCCCTGTGGTATTTCAAAACTAGAGGTTTCTCAAAATATTTGATACCTATCTTGGTGGGCAAGGTATGGAAGGTATTTTTTAACTCCAACACTGTTTGGTCCCACTTTTGATGCATCTTGGTCCATCTCATGTACTGGTCATCATAGTTTACCACAGAATAATGTTTCTCCTTGACCACATACATAAAAAAAATACCAATTGGGCTCATTCCCAAATATTGCATAATCCTTTGTGGAATTTTTCTCCCAATAAGTTTCCCACCAATGTTTGACATGGGGGAGAGCCTTAAGGAGCACAAAGGTGATATTTTCTCCGTCAAAAAAATTGTGAACAGAGAAACAACCTTCTAGAAAATTTAACCATTTTTCTAAAGAATATGCATCAATATGACCTTCAAATACAGGAATATCAAAATTAACTTGTACATTTAATGGGGTAGCATATCCAAAGTGACTTATTGATGAATACGCTCCGTTTATTGTTGAGAATCTTTGAAGGATTTGGGAAAAATTCTCCAACATCTCAAATCTATTTTGCATGAGGGATTTCATGAGTAATAGCTTGATGGGATATTCTTCTCCAACGTCTCTCTTTTCTTCTGCCATGGGATGCCTCTTGGGCTGACTAGAGAAGCTATCCTCAAGGGAAAATAGCTCGAGACCCAACTCTTTGTACCCTA
>JZKD02S2178099.1:333511-349280 GCA_000966675.3 Picea glauca | reverse complement strand
AATTAGAAGTGGACCCAACCCTAAAATAAGGAAAGTGGGCCAAGTGACCTAGAAGATGTTTTTAAGAAAGCTACTTGGAGAGTATAAATAAGAGGCAAAGCTCTCTCATTTGAATGACACTTGAGAATATTGAATATCTATATGTGTCTGAGGTAACCAAGGATATCTAAACTGGAATTCTGAGTGAAGGTGAGGAAAAGAAGGCTGAAATGCAAGGAAGGATAAATTCTTTTGATGGTGCTTTCTAAGGTATGTTATTTAGAGGTCATCTCACCATTTTCGCTATAACTTTTTTTCTATAATTATTCAAACCCTGAAATTTCTATTCAAGTGAGAAAATATATCCAAGTATCAGTGGAAAAACATTCAGCTTGTGGGTATTTTTATTTTGGGAGTTACACTTAGTGGAAAATAGGGTTTGTGGCCAGTCCTGAAACTAGTCAAAATCAGGTGTTTTGGGTAAAAACATCATAACTTATTCATAAAAGATCCAAATTCAGTGAGACCAAATGTGTTGGTTAGGGTACAGTCTGTAGTATGTTGTGTAATAGTTTCAAATCATTTCATTAAATATTTTGTGCGGGGAATTCTTTACAAGGTCGCTCTCTAGAATAAGCCAAAATTCAGCAAGGTATGTCATTTTTGCTATAACTCCTTTTCTAAGAGGTTCCAAGTAGTGAAACTTGGAGTAATTTCATTAAACACATTGAAGAACATTTTGTATCAGTTTCAGTTCGTTATGCATTACAGGTTCAAAGTTATGATTACTTCAAGTTAGGGTTGTTGACTAATCCAAAACTAGGCATGTGAAACTAAAGAAAAGTTTGATGAAAATGCTAGTCTCTTATTTTTAAAGTNGTTGGCGCACATACATGAGGTGTATAGTTGATGATGTTGGTACATATTGATGAGTAGTTGACACATGATTGGTACATACTTGGTACATGGTTGGATGCACTTGTTTATGGTACATATTGAGGTACAGGTTGATGCATGGTTGATGCATGGTTCAGATTTATTTATTTACTTTTATTTTTTTTTACGAAAAACAGTTAGTGATATTGCATAAAAAAGAGTAGACTAGCCACAGATTCATTTACAAAATAGGCCATGATTGTCTTCATTCCTACCTTTCTGAAGAGTCCTCCTAATCCTATAGTTGTAGACTATAATCCTGAACTAAAATTCTATCATGACCTTAACCAGGTACAGAGTTATTTACAGCGTTGGCTTCTATACAAAATGCCATACTTGTTAAAGAGCGATCTTGCTCAAAGACTGCTAACATACTGGTTTAGTTCATGGGATCTTGCTTCCAATCGCTATTGAGCTGAGCCATTTCTTCCTCTAGCTGATCAATTCGTTCTTCAAATTCCTTTTGGGGGTTCTTGAGTTCCCTGTGTAGTTTAACCAGCTCTTCTGTAAACCCGAGTTTGGCAGTGGTGATGTCCTCTTCTAACTTCTCCATTCGCCTTCCTACTTTTGAATCCAAGTTCTCAAGAAAATCCAGCTGAAATTGGATCAGCTGCTTTAAATTTTCCGGCGTTTTATCGATCGCTTTGATCCTTTCCTCCGTGCCCAGCTTTATGTTCGAACTTGAAGCCATTCTTGGTCATCTTCCCCTTCTGCTTGCTCCCTGATCTTCACTGGAGGAGACTCATGAAATCCCTGCGTTAGAGTGGGATGAGACTGAGGGGGTGTCTTCATTTTATTTCCTCTTGCATCCATTCTCATGATTTCCCTTTGATTTGTTGAATCCGTGAGGTATGGCCGAGTGCATTCCCTGTCTCCACCATATTTGCAGCTCTCTTTCTCATGGTATTGTTCCTTGTCCCCGTATTCCAATAACTTGCTATGACCCGACTTGACCTGAGAGATTTCCTCGATTTCCCTGTCTACTGACTTAGCTTGCCTTTGATTTTGAGTTAGGAGGGTGACTATCATGTTTCAAGGAAGTTCCACACTAGTAACCGTTTCGTTCACTTTCAAATTTCTCGTCTCCAAAAGTGTGCCTCTGTTAGCTTCCTCATCCGCTTTCCCATTCAGTTCCCTTAACACATGATACAGCTTATAAGAGTTGAAGTTCCTTAACAGGAGATGAATTTTGTCCAAAATTTTATTGAGCTTCTCACTCTGAGTTTTAGAATGATGAATTATTTCCTATATTATCACTCTGGAGTCACCAATTATAATCAGGTCCTAGATCCTGTTTCTGTTTGCTTGAATTAGCCCTTTCCAGAGAGCCAAGGCCTTTGTTTTGTTGTTGGATTCTATTCCTAAATCCAATGTGAAGTTTATTGGCGTAGCCTCAAGGGGAGTTTCAATTATCCCCCCTCCTCTAGCTTGGCCAGCGTTCCCTTTCGAAGCCCCATCAAAGGATAGAATATGGGATTTTCTCCTTCTTTTCCAATTGGCAAAATCCTGTTTGCCTTTCCTGATCTCCCATTCCTCTTTGATTGGGGTGCTAGCCTTTCTGTCCATGTGACATTGGATTTTGAATTGGCTTAACCAGAGTTCCTCTAATGCTTCCAGCGTGTGGTTGTTCTTTGAATTGCATAGATAAGGTGCAGATTCATCAAAGAGTGCATGAATTTTGGTTATGACAAGGGCTATGCTTCTTTTGCTATCCCTGAAGATTCTGTTGTTCCTTTCCATCCATAGCTTCCACAGGATGAAATTTGGGAGAACTTTCCACATAGCAAAGGCTTGGCTTCTTTTTTTAAAATTGAATGGGTAATAGGAGTCCCAATGGAGGAGGAGACTTCTTATGTCAGGGGGAAGGCTGAAGGAACTTTGTGTTCCTGTTTCTAGCTTCTAGACTTCTTTGGAGAAAACACAGTTGAGAAGGAGGTGGTCTGTAGATTCTTCAGCAAGTAGACATAAGGGGCACCTATAGGGACCTTCCCAACCAAGTCTTTTGAGGTTTTACCCTATTTGGATGCTGTTGTGTGCAAGGGTCCAAATGAAAAAGTCCATTTTTGGGATGGACTTGGACTGCTAGATTGCTCTCTAGATGGTCGGATTGGGCAGGACGATGGGGATGCAGGTGATGAGGTGGTAGCCCTCTATTGTGGTGTAGGCCTTGGCATTCCCTCCCCAGCCTCTTTCGTCCTTTCCTTTTTTCCTTAGGGGAGATTTCCCTTGAAGACAGTGTTGTAGGGTGCACCAATCCCTTTCAAGATCAGGGGGTCTGTTGGGCACTCCCCACCCTTGCCAAGTCATGAACTTGTCCTCCCCCCAAATTTAGATGTCAAAGAGGGTAATTATGTTTTGGCTTTCCATCCATTCCTTGAGACGAAGTAGATCCTATCTCATCTCTAGGGGGGGATCTCCCGTAATTGAGTCTTGCCAAATTTTGATTTTCTTTTTGTTTCTTGGCACCCAAGTGAGATGAGGGATGAAGTGGGGCAATGCCTTTTTGTAGAGTGTGAAAATAGGGGAGCCTTTTGATTCCCTGCAAGGAAAATCTAAGCAATGGTCCCTAGGCCCCCTAAAGTATTTTTTCTAAAGTGTCAGTTTGCTCCAAGTTGGCTTGCCAGTGACCATCATCCAAAGCAACTTTTCCCCCAAAGCTAGGTTTTGAGCTTGGGTTATTTTAAATTTAAGGCCACCTTCAAAGAAGGGTTTTGAGGTTTTTTCCCAATTTATCGGATGCATATACCTTCGTGACTGTTTTCCTCCTTCCCACAAGAAGCGTCTTTGTAGTGCTTCGATTTTTTGGATGACGGAGGCCGGGGATAATAGAAATGAGCTCTGATAGATGGGGATGTTGGTCAACATGGATTTAATCAGGACAACCTTCCCTACTAGATTTAGCCAGTTCTCCCCCCAGGAGGAAATTTTGTTTTTTAGTTTGTCTATCAGATGGTTCCAGTGAGAAGCTCTTGGGGAAGATTTGAATATGGGAATTCCCAGGTATTTGAAGGCCTCCCAGTTGGTGTTCCCTTCCATCCCCAAAACTCTTGTGATTCCCAACATTTCATTTCGCGTAATATTCCATCCATAAATTTTTCTTTTGGTCTGGCTTATTTCACTTCCTGAGACTGCAGCATAAGCTTCCAACTCTTCTTTAAACTTATTTTCTATTATAGGACTTGCCCCTCCCAATAGTAGTGTGTCGTCCACAAATTGCGCATGATTTATATCTTTCACCGCTTGCGCAATTCTTAGTCCCTAGAGGTTATTTTGGACTTCGGAATTTCCCAACTGATAGCTTAGAATTGAAGCTTGGATTGCATAGAGAAGGGGCGAAAGGGGGCACCCTTGCCTTAAGCCCCTGGAGGCTTGGAAGAACTTTGTTACTTTCCCATTCACCATCGGGGCTATCCATGGTGATCCAATACAAGCTTTTATCTAATTTACAAAGGACAGGTCAAAACCAAACTTTCTCATTACTTCAAATAAAAATTTATGTCTAACTCTATCAAAGGCATTGGCGAGATCTAGTTTAATTATCATATCTTTGTCTTTCCTCCAGACACTTGAGTGTAAGGCCTCTTGAACTAGCATGATATTGTCGGCAATATGCTTTCCTTTGATGAAGCCTCCTTGGTTTTCTAGGATGATGAGAGGGAGGATTGTTTTGAGTCTATTGGTTATAACTTTTGTGAGAATTTTGTAGCTTGTGTTGCAAAGGGAGATTGGCCTGAAACGGTTGAAGGAGACTGCTCCTTTCTCTTTCGGGATAAGCGTCAGGAAGGCCGAGTTGGTGCTCCCGCCCAGCTTCCTGCTCTGTTATGATTTCTTGATCATTTTTGTTAGATTCGTTTTGATTATTTCCCAACACTGTTGATAGAATCTGGCAGTGAAACCATCTGGGCCTGGGGCCTTATCTGGGTTCATTTGGTCCAGGGCCTCCTTTATTTCCTATTGCGATACATCCTTAATCAGTTGGATGTTGATATCCTCCTTTATGAGTCCTGGAATAATGGAGAGGGGGTACATCTGCGGGTCTATTTCTGCCCCTTGTGGTTCTGAGTAGAGTGCCTCAAAGGCTTTAAAGGCTACTTGTTTTGTGCCTTCTGGGTCTGCAATTGTTTTATTTTGGACTTGTATTTCTGTCATTGCTTTGTAGTGTTTCCTTTCCTCCGCCTGCCTGTCAAAGTAGCTTGTATTTTTATCTCCTTCTTTCATCCAAAGGCTTCTTGATTTTTTCCTCCAATAGCTTTCCTCCTCTCTGCAGGCTCTATGCCATTGTCTTTGAAGGCCGTCTTCTTGTTGCAGGCCTTCTTGCGTGAACTCTTTGATTTCTATTTCCAGCTGATGGTTCTCGAGTTGCATTTGGGCTTCTATGCACGAGGCGATTGGATTTGGTTGGCTCTTTTCCCAAAGTTTTAGAGCTCTCTTTAGCCTTCTTAATTTCTCTTCCTAGACATAAAAGCTGAGCCTTTAACAATGCTACTCCATGTTTTGGAAACAAGAGGGAGAAATTCTTTGTCTTGGATCCAATTCGGGTTAAATCTGAAAGGGATGGGTCCTCGGACTTGGTCAATTCTAATTTCTAAGCAGATGGGCTTGTTGGTGTGAACCTGCCCTCGCTGGCAAGCCGCTCTCACCAGGACCTCTCTCACACAGGCCCAAAGAACTGTATTACTCTTCTGATCCCATTTCGGGACTCTTCATCACCCACAGGACATTCCTTCGGCGATCTCCCCACTCGCACAAATCGGGAAATCGCGATTCGGGAATTCGCGATCCCCGTGAGAACAGTTCACAAACAAATCAAAACCCCAAACCCCGATAGTCAAAGGTCAACACTTCCACCTCCGTCGGGGATTTTCCTCTTGGGATATCGCTACTCGCGATATCAACACTTTGTATTTTCGAACCCCGAGTATCGAGGTGTCGATTCCCCGAGACCACGCCACCTGTATTCCGCTAGCCTCTGGGGCCCCACGCTGCCACGTCACTTCGGGATTTCGCGGATCATGGATCCACGATGTGGGTGTTCTTTGATAACGAAAACCCCGAATGCCAAAACCCTGACCTCCCGGGACCTCGCGACACGTGTCCCTGTTCTAATCGACAGCTCCTGTTGATTCGGGAAATCGCAAATCGTGATTTTCGATGAGTACAAAACTCTTTTCTCATCAAACGCCGAACACCGAACCCCGATGGGCTTTGTTCCTTCCTACGCCTACAGGTTAACTCCTTCACAACTCCTCTTAGATCGAACGATCAACGGGATTTCGCCAAATCCTCCCGCGAATCCTGGCTGTCTACTCCTCGTCCTTGGAGGTTTCTCCCGCTCCAAAGCTTCGGTTCTGTTTGAGTCCCTCCTGGGTCCTTCTTCTACAGTATCAAGAAGGAACTATCCCTCTTGAGCTTGTCAATCTCGACTCCCTCAGGGACTCTTTGCGCGCACTTTGTGCTCGACCTTCAACACTCTCAAACTGTTGAAGTCACCCGGATTCTGTGCACTCGTGCCCACAGAAATCTTTAGCCTTCTGCTCAGACAACTGCTGAGACTTCTATTTCAACCTGCACTCCTCCTGCATGGTTTCCTCAACCCAATTCCACTTCTGGGTGAACGAGAATGAGAGCTTAACTGCTAAGTCCCCTCAACGCACTCTATGCGGAGGGATTCAACTGCACTCTATGCAGGAATCTCTTGGCTCAAACAGAGAAACAATTGAAACTCATTCTCTTCTATCATAGACTTCAGTAAACCTCTAAAATCATATACACAACATACTCAAAAGCAAATGCATACAAGAAAGCAAACATCCGTGAGAATAATATCAACACAGATAAACAACACAAACCATGAAGCTGAATCAAAGACTCTCTTCTATTAATTCAATCTATACATGGGTGTGCTCTACAAGCTCTCTTCTCTGCTCTGCTTGCTCCTGTATGAATGATCCTGAATAATATTACAATGTACAAGGGAGGGTGCCTATATTCCGTTTGCCCTCTCGAAATCTGAAACTATCAAATCTACAATAAATTCCTATCTAACATCATTAAAACTATTAAATGCCTCCTTATCTACCATACAATACAAGTGCGCTTCATTACATTACTCATTAATGCTTGGCGCAACAAATATCAATGTAAAATTCAAAAAGAAGTTCGATGGGTTGTCCAGTTGTCTTTCCCTGCTCCACGCGTTGGCTCGCTTGATAAGTGAGTGATGCTCCTGCATCATACTCCTCGGCTCAAAAGATTTCATGGGCTCCTGTCCATGAGCTCCTACACAGTGTGCCCATGCTTTTGTATCACTATTTTTTTTTCCCAGCTGGCATCCTCCACTGGGTGGTTCTTCCATTTTACCAGGTATTCAAAATATTGCTTTCTCCTGGTCTTCCTGCCTACTCTTTTATCCAGTATGCACTCCATCTGAGGCTTCTGTGCAACTCGTAATTGCTTATGCCACTGGACCACTGGTTCCTCATCACTTCCAGCTCCTACTTCCTTAGCCCTGTAGGGGTATAAATCCGAAACATTGAAAATCGGAGATATCCCAATGCCCTCAGGCAACTCAAGTTCATATGCATTCTCCCCGAATTTCTTCAGGACTCTGCATGGTCCAATTTTCTTCATCTTGAGTTTATTATATGTTCCCCTCGGGAACCTTTCTTTCCTCAAGTGTGCCAGAACCATGTCCCCAACTTCAAACTGAAGTTGTCTCTTCCTTTGATCGGATCTGCGCTTATACGCTTGATTCGCCTTCTGCAGTCACTGCTTCACCTGTGTGTGAAGTTCCTGCATTGCTTCAGCGAATTCTTCAGCACTCGCGCTGCTAGTTTTAGCCTGTCCTGACTCTCTGAGCTCAGACACTCCCCTCGGCTGTGTTCCATACAAAATCTGAAACGGACTCTTACCTGTACTCCGATTCACCGAATCGTTGTACGCGAATTCTGCCTGTGGTAGGATCTGATCCCAACTGTTGTGGTGCTCTGTCACCAGGCTTCGCAGTAAGTCTCCAAGACTTCTATTGACCACCTCAGTCAGTCCATATGTCTGTGGATGATAAGTCGAACTAAATGCCAAATTAGTTCCCAGCTCCTTCCATAGCATCCTCCAAAAATGACCTATGAACTTTGTATCCCGATCTGAGACTATGCTTCTCGGCAATCCATGCAATCACACAATCTCTTTGAAAAATAAATTTGCGATGTGGGTTGCATCGTTGGTCTTATGACACGGAATAAAATGTGCCATCTTCGAGAACCAGTCTACCACCACAAAAATGGAGTCAACTCCTCTCTGCGTTCTCGGCAATCCCAAAACAAAATCCATACTAATGGCCTCCCATGGCCTCTCGGGTATGGGCAACGGCTGATAGAACCCGTGTTTACTTTCGGCCCTTCGCATGTTGACATATCTAGCATCTGTCAATAAAATGGTTGACATCAGTGCACATCCCTGGCCAAAAATATGACTCGCTCAGCTTGGCGAACATTTTATCATGTCCAAAGTGACCTTCTAATCCTCCGCTATGTTTTTCCTTTACCAAATTCTCCCTCATGGAGAAATTCGGTATGCACAATTGGTTGCCTCTAAACAACAATCCATCATGGATCATAAAATCTATCCATGGACTTCGATCCCTGAGAACTGGGTTCTCAGCTGCTTCATAAGCTTCCCCGAAATCTGCATCACCTGCATACATGTCCTTCAGATTTTCAAAACCCAGCGTTTTGACTCTGAACTCCTACAGCAATAAACATTTCCTGCTCAAAGCGTCAACCACTTTGTTAGCATTTCCTGAAATGTGCTTGATCACAAATGTAAAATTCTGCATGTACTCTACCCATTTCGCATGATTCTAGTTCAACTTCTCCTGCTGACTCACGAACTGCAATGCGTGATTATCGTTGTACAACACAAATTCCTTGGGTATTAAGTAATGTCTCCACTTTTTCAATGCCTATATAATGGCATAAAACTCTTTGTCGTACGTGGAGTATTTCATCTTGGCATCATCCAATTTCTCGCTGAAATATGCTACAGGTCTGTCATCCTGACTCAAGACCTCTCCAACAACATACCCACTGGCATCACACTTTACTTGGAAGGTTTTCTGAAAATCGGGCAACACCAAAATTGGTTTCTCTGTAATCTTCCGCTTCAACAGATTGAAGCTTCTTTCAGCCTCCACTGTCCAATGGAAAACCTTATGTTGCTTCCTTACCATATCCATCATCACTGCGCTGATTCCACTAAAATTCTGAATGAATTTCCTGTAGAAGCTAGCCAAACCGTGAAAACTCCTTACCTCAAAAACATTCCTGGGCGATGGCCAATTCTTTATTACGTTCACCTTCTCAGGATCCATTTTCAGCTCATTCGCCGAAATCACAAAACCCAAATAAATGAGTTATGTCTGCATGAAGGAACATTTCTTCATGTTGACTAACAGCTTCTCCTGCTGCAGTCTTCTCATCACAATGGCTAAATGCTTCAAATGCTCGGCCTTGGTTTTACTGAATATCAGTATGTCATCCAGATATACGACCACGAATTTGCCAATGAATTCCCTCAGGACTTCATTCATCAGCCTCATAAAGGTGCTCGGCACGTTTGTCAAGGAAAACGGCATGACCAGCCATTCGTACAAACCCTCACTTGTTTTGAATGCTGTCTTCCACTCATCTCCCTCTCTCATGCGAATTTGGTGGTATCCTCTCTTGAGATCTATCTTTGAAAAATAATTTGCCCCGCTCAGGCAATCCATCAAGTCGTCCATTCTTGGCAGTGGAAACTTGTACTTGATGGTGATTTTATTAATCGCTCTGGAGTCTGTACACATCCTCCAGCCTCCATCCTTCTTCGGACTCAGCACTGTCGGAACAGCACACGGACTAAGACTTTCTCTAACCAGTCCTTTGTCCAGCAAGTCTTGCACCTGCCTCTTGACCTCCTCGTTCTCCTGAGGTGTCAACCTGTATGATGCCTTGTTCGGCAAACTTGCTTCGGGTATGAGGTCAATGTGATGACTCACACTCCGCATCGGTGGAAACGAATGAGGTAGTTCGTCCACGATGATATCAGCGAACTCTCCCAGTAGTTCCTGAATCTCCTCCGACAAGTCGTCCACTCTTGTGCTTATCAGAACAATTTTTAGTTTCCTGACCACAAAGAATTGTGGATCTTCATTCTTCTCCATCTCTGTGAGAAGCTCTTTCCCACTCATGAGAAGTATCGTGCTGCTAACTTCTGGCTTCACCCCCTTATCCTTCACCGACAGCATTGTGTGTGTTTTCCCATCCTTCTCCAAGGTATATGTGTTCATCCTCCCGTCATGAACAACATTTCTATCATACTGCCATGGTCTCCCCAATAATACATGACAGACATCCATGGGAATGACATCACACAAAATTTTATCCTTATATTCACCCATTTTAAATTCAACCAAGCATTGTTTCGTAACACTTACCTGGTGTCCTTTCTGCAACCATGAATCTTTGTATGGGCTCGGGTGCTTAGTTGTCTCCAGCTCCAACTTCTCCACCATCTCGGTCGAAACGAGGTTGTCGGTGCTTCCGCTGTCCACTATGACCTTGCATTTCCAGCCCTTGGTCTTGCACGTGGTCTGGAATAGTCTGGTTCTTTGAGCTGTGTCCTCCACCTCTTTCTCAGGTTTCAAGAGAACTTTGTGCACTGTCAGTGACTTCCCACTTCCAGTGTCTTCATCCTCCACATCACGCCTCTGCGCCTCAACGACGTGAGCTTTTCCTCTGTCCATTTTTCTATTTGGACAGTCCACGTCTTTGTGTCCGTCCTTCCCACATGTAAAACATGTGATGATTCCTCCTCGGCCTCTTCCTCTACCTCGGGTACGAGGAAATGTGTTGGCGTCAGCATAATCTCCTTGCTGATCAGTTTGTTGTCTCCTCGGCTCAGCATATTGTTGCCTCTGCTGTGAGGTTCCACCTCTTTCAGCTTTTCCCTGAGGCTTCTTCCACTCCTCCTTGGGCTTTTGGGTTCTCTCTTGGGCAACAACCTTGCCTCTGGGCTGACTCCTGCCTCGTCCTCGCTGTCCCTACTTGCGGCTCAGCTTCTCCTCGGCTTTCAGAGCCATCTGGTATGCATCCTCAACTGTTCGGATGGTAACCATGCTCAATTCATCCTGAATGTCATACCTCAACCCATTCAGGTACCTCGCCACCTTTTCGTCATCACTCTCCCGATGACCTGCTCGAATGTTGAGCCTATAAAATTCCTCGGTGTACTCCTTCACCGTCATCAACTTCTGTCTCAGGTTCTGCATCCACCTGAACAGTGTGATCTGGTAATCTCTGGGGATGAACTTCGCTTTCATATTGGTGATCATCCTATCCCAGCTTTTGATTTTCTGTTTTCCTTTGCAGTGCCTATCCGCCTGCAACTCATCCCACCATAAGGCTGCATGTCCTTTTAATTTTGTAACAGCATGCCTTACCTTCTTGTCCTCTTCGATGTCCTCGTAATAGAAGTAGGTGTCGAGTGCTTGGATCCAGTCCAGCAACTCTTATGCATTTAGACTCCCCTCATAGACGGGAATGTCCATTTTTGTCTTTGAGCTCATCCTAGAGATAGCTCTGATCAACTGTTTGGTCGAAGCATCTTCTGCAGTGACCTCTTATGCATCGTGTCCATCTTCCTCTTCTACCTCGGAATCACTGAACTCACCAGCGCTAACTCCACATCTCTGCACTGTCTCCATCTCCTCAAGCCTCACTCGGAGATCTCGCATCTGTCGTTCTATCTCAGCATTTCCTGTTGGTCTGCCCCTTCTTCGCACCTCCCTATCTTCGGGATCTAGTGACTGCCTTTCTCTCCTCAGCGGCATGGTGAAATCCCTGTCCCTGCTTCAGAAAGAAAAGACTCCAAGCTCCAATACCACTTGGTGCAAACCCGCCCTCGCTGGCAAGCCGCTCTCACCAGGACCTCTCTCACACAAGCCCGAAGAACTGTATTACTCTTCTGATCCCGTTTCGGGACTCTTCGTCACCCACAAGACACTCCTTCGACGATCTCCCCACTCGCACAAATCGGGAAATCATGATTCGGGAATTCGCGATCCCTGTGAGCACAGTTCACAGACAAGCCAAAGCCCCGAACCACGATAGTCAAAGGTCAACACTTCCACCTCCGTGGGGATTTTCCTCTCGGGATATCGCTACTCGCGATATCAACACTTTGTATTTTTGAACCCCGAGTACCGAGGTGCCGATTCCCCGAGACCACGCCACCTGTATTCCACTAGCCTCCGGGGCCCCACGCTGCCACGTCACCTCGATATTTCACGGATCGCGGATCCACGATGCGGGTGTTCTTTGATAACGAAAGCCTCGAACGCCGAAACCCCGACCTCCCGGGACCTCGCGCCATGTGTCCCTGTTCTGATCAACGGCTACCGTTGATTTGGGAAATCGCAAATCATGATTTTCGATGAGTACGAAACTCTTGTCCCATCAAACGCTGAACGTCGAACCCCGATGGGCTTTGTTCCCTCCTGCGCCTACAGGTTAACTCCTTCGCAGCTCCTCTCAGATCGAACGGTCAGCGATATTTCTCCAAATCCTCCCGCGAATCCTGGCTGTCTACTCCTCGTCCTTGGAGGTTTCTCCCGCTCCAAAGCTTTGGTTATGTTCGAGTACCTCATGGGTCCTTCTTGTACAGTATCAAGAAGGAACTATCCCTTTTGATCTTGTCAATCTCGACTCCCTCAGGGACTCTTTGCGCGCACTTCGTGCTCGACCTTCAACACTCTCAAACTGTTGAAGTCACCTGGATTCTGTGCACTTGCGCCCACGACAATCTTTAGCCTTCTGCTCAGACAACTGCTGAGACTTCTATTTCAAACTGCTCTCCTCCTGCACGGTTTCCTCGACCCAATTCCACTTCTAGGTGAACGAGAATGAGAGCTTAACTGTTGAGTCCCCTCAACGCACTCTATGCGAAGGGATTCAACTGCACTCTATGCAGGAATCTCTTGGCTCAAATAGAGAAACAATTGAAACTCATTCTCTTCTATCACAGACTTCAATAAACCTATGAAATCATATACACAGCATACTCAAAAGCAAATGCATACAAGAAAGCAAACATCCATGAGCATAATATCAACACAGAGAAACAACACAAATCATGAAGCTGGATCAAATACTCTCTTCTATTAATTCAATCTGTACATGGGTGTTCTCTACAAGCTCTCTGTTATGCTCTGCTTGCTCCTGTGTGAATGATCCTGAATAATATTACAATGTACAAGGGAGGGTGCCTATATTCCGTTTGCCCTCTCGAAATCTGAAACTATCAAATCTACAATAAATTCCTATCTAACAGCATTAAAACTATTAAATGCCTCCTTATCTACCATACAATACAAGTGCGCTTCATTAAATTACTCATTAATGCTTGGCGCAACAAATATCAATGTAAAATTCAAAAAGAAGTTTGCTGGCTTGTCCAGCTGTCTTTCCCTGCTCCACGCGCTGGCTCGCTTGATAAGTGAGTGATGCTCCTGCATCACTTGTGATCTGAGACATTGTGGGGTAGGATCTCTGCAGTGGTTGTGAGTCCCAGTAAAAGAAAGGAACTTTGGACTAGGAATCTATCTAGTCTGGCAGCAATGTGCCCAGGGCCTATCCCTTTGTTTGACCACATGCAGAGTCCTTTGGCAAGCTTGATATCTATAAGGTCCCAGACTGAGACTAGATCGTCCACCCATTCTCTAGCTGGGTCTCTCACGATGGATCCCGCTCTTTTTTCCTCCTGAGCCAGGGTTACATTTAGATCCCCACCGAGAATGATATTTTCAATTTCATTTTGCTGCAAGAAGTTTTTTAGGGATTCCCAGCAGTGTTTTTTTTCCTCTATATGTTGCGGCACATAGATATTGAAGATGCTTACCCGATAACCTGAGTCTTTGTGGAGGATTTTGGTGTGAATCCAATGCATGAATGTGTCAGAGCTGATGATATCTATTTTGGAGGTGTTCCACAGAGTGCAGAGCCCTCCTGAGGCACCTCTGGCATTTTCGGCTATTCCTTGGCTGCCTCTCCAAATGTTCAGCGAAGTTTTGAGTGAGTCTTGCTAACACATCTTGGTCTCCTGGAGGAGAAGGATGTTTTATTTCTAAGCTTTGATTATATCCTTGAGTGCTTCCTCTTTCCTTTTGCTACCAATTCCCCTACAATTCCAGGAGGTTAGAATCATTAAATATCTTAGGGGGAGGAGCGGCCTCCTTGGGAGGCTTTGGCTTGCTTTCTAGTATGTCGAACATTGATCAGTTGTTTGATGGTTGGTTGTGAATCCTTTAGGACGTCTTTGTATGTTTCTTGGTCTCTTTCTGCCTTTTTGGTTTTCCTGCCTCTTCCCATTTTCTTTGGGGTGGTCCAGGCTTCACTTGCGCCTTCTAAGTCGCTTCTTGTTGAGATCTCCCCTTCCTCTATGTCCTAACTTCCTTCCATCCTTTGGGGGGATTTGTTTTTCTCCCCTTCTTATTCTGTTGTTTGATTTCCTTTGTCCACAGGGGTCTAATTTCCTCTTGCTCCTTCCTCTTGGACATCTTTACTTGGATTTGCTTCCTCTTTGCCAGTTTCCTTAGCCAATATATTGAAGCTGTTCTCAGTCTCCTTGGTTCCTGAGTTCTTGGCTTGCGTTGGGACTGTCTTTTCATTTCTTGGTCCTTTCGTTTTGGATTTCCCCTTCCGAGCCTGTTTCCATCCTTCATCCCCTGCTTTCTCTGTAATAGGGTTCTTTGGGAAGTTCCTTTGGAAGTGGCCATATTCATGACATCCTCTACACTTGAACGGGAGTTGTTTGTAATCTAGTTTTTGGAAGTGGTGCCAATCCCCAAATTTTAATTTTATTGCTTCCGGTAGACCTACCTCCAGGTCAAATTCCACACAAATATATGCGCAGGAGTATTGGTCTCTTGGGTCTGCTCGATCAATGTAACGCCCCAATCCATTTCTGATTTCTTGCAGTGAGGAGGGGTTCCAGCAGTGTATTGGCAGATTCAGGAGTCTAACCTAGACGATGATGTCTTTAGGCACTTCTGAGGCGGGATCAAAGCTTGGGGTCCATCGATTCAAATAGAGCCCTTGGGTGCCCATGAAGTACGGTCCGTTTCTGAAGATCAAATCTCTGTCCTCCTGAGAGATGAATTCGAAAATAAAATACCCTCTCCCGACCACATAGCACGTTACACTTTTTGTGATCAACGGTCTCCAGTTCCTTTGAATCTAGTTGTCTGTGGATCTGTTTGAGGGCCAGAGCCCCATGAATTGACCAACAAGTCCTTGATCTGATAGGGAAAGAGTGACCTTCATAGGATGTTCGGGGGGCAGGTCAATCTCCGGGACAACGTCTAGTTTCTTAACGAAGCTTGGGGGAACTGAAGGAGGAAGCTTCTTGCTACAGGCTGCAACTAGCTTTCGAAAGGAGGAGGATGAAGAAGGAGGGGGTGGCGGCTCCCCTCCCCCTGAGCTTCCATGGAAGCGGCTAGGGTGAACCCTAGTCAGATCTTCGAGGTTGCACCAGAGCGCGTTTTTGTGCATGGTTCAGATTTATTGGTATAGGTTTGCAGTGGTATATCTCACAGTGATAGTGTGACAATGGTTCCATCATTCTACTTCTACTTCAGGGTGGCAGGACGGGGCAAGGACATGTGGTTGTAGCCACCTTCTGGTTGTAGCTGGAGAAAATTGGGGGTTGTAGCCTCCTTCTGGTTATAGCCAGAGAATTAGGGAGTTGGAGCTTCCCTCAGGTTGTAGCCTGAGAAACTAGGGGGTTGGAGCCTCCTTCCAGTTGCAGCTAGAAAACAAAG
>JZKD02S2178099.1:290599-303684 GCA_000966675.3 Picea glauca | reverse complement strand
TTTTCTTCCTTTTTAATTTTCATTTTTTTTTAACTTTTATTTAAAAAAAATTCTCAGAAAATTCCTATATTTTTAAGCTAAATTAAAAGAAATATAAAGAGAAAAATAAAAATATACATAAAGACATTAACTGAAAAAAATCGTTTTTTCTTTCTTGGCTTTCCTCTTAGTGCTAGTCTTTAATAGATTGGAAAATCCTTGTCTAAACATTTGAATTTTTGAATTTTTAATCTTTGTGAGATTATTATTTTTTGTTGTTTAAATTGCATTTTTGAATGTATATATAGATTTAGCACCGTGAAAAAACCTTCAGAACACATGAGTAATATAGACTCAATCACTTAAATCTGGAGTTCCAACAATTCTTAACCTAATTTAAGTTCAAACTGATCAGAAAATATAAATATGCCTGTAAAAACACCAAAAAAATATGAACATTTAAACTAAGCGGATTAGAAATTTCAAGGTTATTTAAGTTGCATATATAGATTTATTTCAATGATATCACACGCTTTCATTAGTTTTACTCCGCGACAGCTACGAAACGTGGCAGAATTGTGGGCGCCGGCTTTCTTGGTCGCTTTAGTTTTACTCCGTGACAGCCACGAAACGTGGCAGAATTGTGGGCACTGGCTTTCTTGGTCGCTTCGAGCTGTGGGTTCATGTCAGAGGGTTGAACGGTCACTATATGGGGACCAGGTTAAAGATTTGAAATCCAAACGATGAATCAAAATTGATATTTTCAGCAATTTTATTAAATGTATTAAGCATTTTCCTTGACTTTGATCACAATTTTCTAGGATTTTTTTACTACAATTGATGCGTAATTGATGAGCAATTTATCCATTAAAAAAAATTAAACTTTCTCTGCGCACTCGGCTATTACAAATAACTTGTATGGTCCATTTTCCTATAAACTAGCACAGTCATATATAATTTATGACTGATAAACGCCGAAAGTCTATATCCAACCCTGCATCTGCCAAGGTTTCAGGTTAATTGCATTGAGTATGCAGCATCCAACCCTCTCTGTAAGGTATGGAAATGGCAGCGAAATGATCAAAATCCGTCTGGAAAGTTAGAAGAAGTATTCCACTACAGATGTGGCTGCCGGCTAGCCGGATGGTTACGAATAATGACATCGGTCATGCATATACAAAAAATGCTACCACACATTACACAGAATCTCTATTGATGAGCACCATAAATGGTTGATAAATGGAACGCGGGTTCAGAACGTGGGCATTTATTTAGATGCCATGGTTTAATTTTACTTAATCATTTAAACGTGGCAATTACATATGCTTACAATAAATTTTTAATGTGGTTAGGTAAATGTTAAAAAGTAAACATGTTAACGGATGCCTTGATAAATGCAAGAAAGTTATGAACAATAAATCTGACTCATTGATTTTGGAGGACGACTAAGAATATGCCAGCATCTTCAATGCATAGCCATCAGATTAGGGTTTAAGGTTAAATAAGGTTAAAAGATCATTAATTATGCCCATTATCAATAGGTGTACGCCTTTCGGCGTAATTAAGGCAACCACTAGACATCAAGTAGTTCAGTGATAAATATACTGGTACGCATAGTAGCTGCTACTGTGGAGTAAATTACAAATCTGTCATCTTCCTCTTCCTCAAAGGATTGTGTTAGGAGTCAAAAGTGTCATTCTGAAATTTTTGTGGGAGTGTTTTTGTTGTGTTATATACAGGATTGCATATATCTTGAAGGGAGTTTTTGAATAAAAAACATGCCTATCCTGGTTTTGTCTCTGGATTTACTACTGTGGGTATTGACAAAGCAATCCAGCAGATACTTGATCGCATAAGCATTGCAGTTCGCTGCAGGAAAGAAATGGTGTCTCGTAGAGATCTTGTAATGAAAATCGAGCCTATCGTTAAGCAGATCCACAAATACCGCCAGGTAATAAACAAGAAGAAGAAAGATAAGGTTTCTGCCATCAGTGGATGGCTTAAAGATTTAGATGCCCTTCTCCAAGAAGCATTAGAAATGGCGCGACGCTGCGCAATACCAACGTGTAACATTGTTCTTCGTTATCAAACTAGTATGAAGATCTCCCGTTTGATTTTACATATCAACAAACATCTCAAATTGGCTCCTTTGGTTGAGCTGGTGATGCAGGAGCATCGCTCCCAAGCCAGCCAACCAGCTCAGCATATGCACGCATGCAAAGGATGGAGAGAGGCGCAGCCCTCTTGGTTGTTCAAATTTTGAATTTGAATAAATGGTGTTAAATGCTTGTAAGGCCGTGGAGCCATAAAGCCATGTGTATGCGCAGGCTTTAGATATAGGTAGCCTTAAATGGTTGTAAGGCTGGATCTAGATCCGATCTAGACTAGACAGCTCATTCAATGTAATTGAATAGGGTAGGTGAGATGGAGGGAAGAGCTCGAAGAGCTTCCTCATGTAAAAGATCTTTTGATTTTGATCTTGTTTAGAGTTAGAGCGATTAGAGAATAAGTCTGCAAAAGAGAGCAGATAGAGAAGGAGTGAGACTCTGTCAAAGTCTAAGCTCATAAACACATTGTAAAGGAGGCAATTTCATACGAATACAAAGGAGCAGTTTTTCCTGCATTTTATTTTGTATGTGTTGAATGAATGTTTCCATGTGTTTTCATATGCTGTAGATGTGTGTCGGTATGCATTTGCAGGGACAGATAGATTCTTCTTTCTGTAGGTTATTTGATTTTAGGTTTGGGGTTCTTTGAGGCTTCATGCCAAGAGGGTGTGACATAACACTACGGGTTCTGAAAGCTAGTGCATAGATGCACTCCTAAATTCTATGGAATTTGGGCAAGGACATGCCAGAAGGGCACACTAACTGAAGTCTTAAACTCAGGAGGAAGCCTCAAGGTTGTTGAATACCTTGTAAGTGAGACTATGCAGAGGAAGGCACAGGGAAGATAGAACTGTTGAACGTTCTGTGAAGCTCTGTCAGGAGGGCATCGAGCGAGTGCAAAGAGTGCACAACAAAACTCTTATTTGAATTTAGAGGAGAAGAAAGAATCACTGCGGGATTCTGTGGAAGCTCTTCCAGGAGGTCATTGAGCATGAGCATTGAAGGCACAGGAGGAACTCTATCTTGAGGTCAGATAGAAGACAGAGTCGCTGAGAGATTCTGCAGGAGACTCTACCAGGAGGGCATCAAGCAAGTGCCAAGGAGCACAGGAAGAACTCCTTTGAGTTCTGGAACAGAGAAGTGTCAAGGAGACCTTCACAGGGTTACTGAACACCCTGCAGGCTCAGCAAGGAGTGCTTGAGCATAAGTTGCCAAGAGGGCACTTATATCCCTTCAGAGAGAGAGAAAGGGACAGAGACCATTGGTGTCAGAGTAGTTGAAGCTCATAGAGGACGAAGACCTGTGCAAGGAATGCACCAAGCCAACACCTAAGTTAAGGGTTGATAGATAGCCATCTGGAGGCTTTTCAAGCTCAAGGAGTGATCGCAGGAGGACTTTGTTTCAAGTCCAGAAGTTCAGGAGGTCAAGCACAGGAGCGAGAGCGAGAGTGAGGACTTATTCTAAGTCCTAAAGCTCAGGACAGATAGAACCTTTGTGTGTGCAGGGACCCTGCAAGGAATCACAGAGGTCGAAGAAACCTTTCAAGGTTTCAGAGGAGGATAAAGCTCAGGAGGGATATTGCCTTTAAGCACAGAACAACAGTTGCAAGGAGTGCAGAGCTCAAAGTTTGAGAAATTTCAGGAGGGACAACATCCTTCAAATACAAGCGAGAACTGAGGAATCAGGCTTCGCAAAACTGAGCAAAGACTGAGGCCTTGGATACTTGGGAAATCTTCCAATTTGGGGAGAAGCACAGGCGAAGGATAGAGCACAGTTGTCGTCGGATCGAGCAGAGAACGAAGATCTGGACCGTTGAAGTTTCACGTACAGGCAACAGCATGAGGAGCGCAGCAGGAAAGATCGTGATCCGTCAGATCTCGTGCAAATCATCGATAGTTGTCAGATTTGGCAGGAGCTGCACGAGGTTTAACCCTCGAATGCTCAAGGGAGAGGACCTGCAATGTCCTGAAACAACGAAAGCCATCAGAGCTTCGGACATCGATAGTCTGAGAGGTAAGGGTCATGAGATAGAGGAAGTCCCGACTCACAAAGTCCCGAAGACATCAGGGCCGTCCATCTGTGGAGGATGTGTGTCATGAGATCCTCGTATCTCGGGGATTCGGGCACCGAAGAGCGGAGAAGAGGAGTCTTTCGACTTCGCGACTTGCGAAGTCCCGAAGCGATCAGAGCCATTCATTTGTGGAGGATGCATGGCAGTGATCGGGGAGCTACCGGGAAGTCAGACACTGGGATTTCGAAGGACCAGTGATCAGTGTCGTCGAGAATCGTAAAGTCCCGGAGCGCGAAACCCCGAAGCGTTGAAGGGACGCGATAGGAAGTCGGCATTTCGGCATAACGAGATTCAGGATTTTGGAAGTCCTGGAGACAAGGTATTCGGGCTCTTGGGGATGAAAACCCTGAAGTCGCGAAACGCGACATAGAAGAGTGGGGCTACGGTCACACGTGGCATCGGGATATCGGGATTCGGCATTTCAGGAATCCCGCAGACATAAAGTCGGAACGCTTGACATCGAGAGTTCTGAATTCGCGAGATGCGACACACCCTTTGAGAGAAGAAAGTCGGGGATCAACATTTCGGGCATTTCGGGGATCGACACTTTGGCCGCCCAGAGAACTAAGAGCCAGGGCTCTTGATATTGGAAGTCCCGAAGAAGACTGCGGTCACAGGGAAAAGCGGCCATATGAAAAGCCATTTCGGTGTTTCGGTAATTCGGAGATCGGAGGATTGAGGAGGCTGAGGCTCTCGACATCAGGACTCAGGAAGTCCCTAAATCCAAAATTCCATATCGGGAAAACGAAACGGTCGTGTTGGAAGCCATGTGGAGATGACAACTTGTACCTGACACATGTTCGTGCAGGTGGAGGTTCGAGGGAAGGACCTGTGGATCGGGTTCGCTGGGTCTCAAGGAAGGCCAAAAGAGCTACTCCAGCTCTATGGATCCGATAGGAAGAACGATCCTGTAGCGGATCTCGGCCCGAGGGCTGGGGGTCTGCATCAGCTAGCAGAATTGGCCCAAATCCAGAAGGATCTTGGGCAGATTAAGGAAAGCTTAGAAGCCAAGCCTTCTTCAAGCACTTCCCATGGCGGTCTTGCTCCAACCAGTTGTGCAGAGATGAAGCTTATCGACGAACCTTTTATCGTGGGACAACAGAAAGCCTTTTCAGTTCTCGAAGATTTGGTGATCAAAGATGCAGAGGCTAAGAACATTGGCGTGCTTGGCAAGGGTGGATCCGGGAAAACTCTGATTCTCAAGACGCTCTTCAATAGTGAAAAGGTACTCAATCACTTCAACGAGGGTTTACTACTTTGGCTGACTGTTTCGCAATGTCCGTCTGTTAAGATTCTTAGAAATGAACTCCGTACACAAAGATCCTTACAAGAAGGTTTAG
Source organism: Picea glauca (assembly GCA_000966675.3). Lineage (NCBI taxonomy): Eukaryota > Viridiplantae > Streptophyta > Pinopsida > Pinales > Pinaceae > Picea > Picea glauca. The sequence continues at coordinate 298,186 of JZKD02S2178099.1, read as the reverse complement.
ATTCGGACCAGAATCTGGATGAAGAAGGTGTGAAATTATGGTTGAATCAGAAATTGCAGCAGTGTAACAGTTTTGTGTTTTTCTTGGATTATGTATGGGGAGAGCGTGCTGCGGAATTGCTGGAAGAATTGGGTGTACAACGACCTGTAAGGGAGCGCTCCAAGTCTAAAGTTATTGTCAGTTCCTGGAATCGCACTGCACTGTTAAAGATTGGAATTGCAGATAAATACACAATAACAATGGAGGACTTGATTGAAGAAGAGAGTTGGAAGTTGTTTGCATATCATGCTTTCCCCTTTAACAATGGAATTTTGGCCGCAAACATCGATGAAGATATGGCCAAGCGTGTGTGTCATAAGTGTGGAGGGCTTCCCATTGCAATCAAAGTGATAGGGAGGGAAATGGCCGGCAGTACTCTTCCAAAGCAGTGGGAATGGGCACTCCAGAGTCTGCCAAAAGCCGACAGCGTCTATGACTGCCTGCGGTTGAGTTACGACGCTCTTGGCAACGAGGATGTTAAGATGCAATTGAGCTTTATATACATGGCTTCTGCCATGTTAAAAAACCAAATTCTTCCTACAGAAATAATAATTCCTTATTGGGTAGGAGAAGGGCTGTTGACAAGGAAGAGATTGCAAGATGAGCATCAGCTAAGCTACGACCCATTCGAGATGGGAAATATTTATGTCAATGTTTTAGTAGATCGTTGTTTGATTGAACCGATCATGAGAGACATTGAAGGGCATGTACTGCTTTTTAGGATCCACGATGTGCTGCATGATTTGGCAGTCAGAGTTGCCGAGGAAGAAGAAAGTTTCTACTGTCGTGCGCATAAGCATTTGACAACATTGAATGAAAATGAGTTCTCTGAACGCACTCAGATATTTTTGAACATGAACAAATTGAGGTCGCTTCCTAACTCTTTGAGAGATCCACAAATCCATTCATTGTTAATATCGTTCAACAAAGATTTAACAAAAATTCCAAAGAGGTTGATTGGGAGTATGATCTCTCTAAAGGTTTTGGATCTGAGTGGGACGTCACTGAAGTCATTGCCAAACAGTGTGGGGTGTTTGAAACAACTAGTATTCATGTCTTTAGTCAACACTCCCATAAAAACACTACCTGCATCTCTTACAAATCTTGTAAACCTCGAGATTCTCAATCTTCATGGGAGCAGCATCACGAAATTACCGAATGGTCTTCATAAGTTGGCATCCCTCAAGTTTCTGGACGTTGCGAATTGTAAATATTTGCAATATCTACCTTCCAGCATCTCAAAGCTTACCTCTTTGCAGTACTTGTGTATGGAGGGTTGCGAAAGCTTGTGGACGAAACCCGTTGAAAATAGACGGAAAAAAGTTGCTTCCATTGATAATTTAGTGAGTTTAAAGAAACTGAAAGTGTTGACGCTACAAAATAATGGTAAAATTATTAGTGAGGGAACATTAAGCAGTATGATTGAAATGGACTCTTTATTTTTGAAAATCACAGAGGTGGAAAATCTACCGGGTGACATGAGCAACATGCCAAAGTTGAGAAGGCTGTCACTGGAATGCTCTCACTTGGTCAAAATGGGGGTTTGTGATCTTCAAAAGTTGAGCTCTCTTCGACTGAGTAGGTGCAATAAGCTCAAAGAACTTTCACCTTTGCATACACTTAGGAGTTTGAGGAAATTAGAGATTATTGATTGTCCTATGTTGAGGAAGCTTTCCAAAGAATTTGGTGGCACAAGGGCATTTCCTTCTTTGGAAATATTTTCATTAGCTTTTTTATCTGAAGAGTTACCAGTGGTAGAAGAAGAGGCAATGCATTTACTTCAAATTTTACTACAACCATATGTTCAAAGTTAAAAATATTATCAGAAAGTTATTTAAATTTAAAAGCACTTAAAAAATTAAGAATTTATGGCAATTCAGAATTAATAAAAAATTTAGAAAATCATAAGAAAAACGAGAAAATAAGAGTGATGACAAGGTCGACACCAAAAGAGCTATAAAAGCCCTAAAAAATTATAAGTGCTACATGGGAGTTGAAGGCAATGGATCTGCTCTTTATGGTACGAACACTTGGGGAAGTTAATTTTTCCAATTTTTTTATAGCCTTTCATGTAAAGGCTCTAGAGTGTCTCGTAGTTTTTTATGAGATATTCAAGATTGTAAAATTAGTTTATTAAATGTAAATTTGGTTGTCAGGAAGGAATAGATCATTGTATTATTTGTCATTTATTTTGATGCTTTTATAATGGAAAAAATTGGAGTAATCATGTTACTTTCAATTTAAAAAAATGGGATTTGAAACTTTTAAAAATCATTTTGAGTCATCAAATCTCTATTCTATATTCTGCAAAAATCACAGCAATCTGAGATAGTATGTAGTTATATCTAAATATGGATCTATGTTATTGTATTTTATTCCTTAGATCATAGGTCTCACTTAACTCTATAGAGAGTTCTTTTTTTGTAATTGTATTATTTCCATACAAAAGAGAATAGAGCAGCCTCACCTTCTAGTTGGGTTTTCTCTGGTAAGAGTTTTTTAGAAAAAAAGTTTGTGTTATTTTGTGGATGGTGTGTGATTGTATTTTTTTGTTCTGTATTTTCTACACTTTATCTATTTCATGCATAAACACAAAATCAGTAATTAAAGGTTATGGAATCTAAAGAGATTTAACATTCATAGTGCATATTTCATTTTTATTTATCACATCTAGGGTAACAAATTATTAAATTTTTTGGTTTACAACTTTTAGTTTGGATAAAAATGAAATATCCTTTTGTATGATGTTATTATTGAGTTTACTTGTTATCGAAATGTGGAAAAATAACAATTTATTGAGTAAGAGGAATTGTTAGATGTACGTACACAATTTATTAGAATATGATGTGAAAGAAGAAACATAGAAAATTTAATTAGCTTACATAATATTTAACTTCTATTTATGAAAAATTGGCATAAGTCACAAAAATCCACACTCTTTTAATGATGGTATGTTACTTTTCCTCTAAATTATAATAAATATATTGACTTTAATACATTGGTATAGTATCTAAAAACCAAAACTTCTAAAATAAATTTCTATAGTTGTAGATAACATCGTGAGCCATTATTTTTCCACACTTTTTACTATTAATTTTTTTTTTTTAAACAAATAAAGTCAAGCTTTAAAAACCTATATGAGAGTTTTAACCAAATCAATCATTGCTTTTTAGTTGTAGGTCTCTCTCTATACTTATGCACCATAAGATTTGTTTTCTATATGGGTGAAACAATACAAATTTGTGCCAGAAATAAAATACATGTTTAATTTAGACTTATAATATATGTACAAATAAAATCAATAAAAAATAGAAAAACAATTCCTTATAATATATATATGTATACATAGAATATACACATAGAATTCTCTAAGTGTGTGCAATTTAGTGAGTTTGTCATTTTTTTGAATTTACATGATTGAGCACAAGCTATTAACATGCACATGTTAATAATGAGCATGTGTTTTTATTACATAACGTCATAACCATGTAAAAAAATCTCTCACCTTTACATGTTTCAAAAGGAAGTCTTAGAATTAGGACTTATTTTCCTCTATTTAGCATATCCAAGGCCCCTAGCCTTATCTCCTTTGTGCAAAATTTCGGGCTTCAAAGACCCCATAGAGAGGACATGTGTTGAGATTTAGAGGCATTGTTCATAACACTAGAGACCTAAAAGGTTCATTTTCCTATGTAAGTTCCTTGTTTTCCTTTTTTGGGCCATGGTCTAGGCTCCTAGACCCATCTCTACTACCAAAAACAATTAATGGTATCCATATCACACTTCGAATCCAAAGATCCCATAGAAAGGTCTTATGAGGTGTTTCAATGCAACTTTCACCATGACTGAGCCCAAAAAGATTAGTTAAATTGCCAAGGACCTTGCTATACTTATTTTGCCATTGTAAAGATGCAAAGAACCATTATTACATTAGTAAAACCATTATAATGTCCCCTGGTAAACTACTCATAATCAAAAGATGCCCAATAGATGTTATGTTTTGTGGATTATATGTGTATTTCATACTGATTGAGACCAAGTGATCGAGGTGGATATCAGTGGCCACCCACCTTTTCCAACTGGCTCAAAACAGGTTTCTGACAATTTTGGTAATTTATTATTTTTAGCAGTTTTTAACTTCCAGGGCCATTTTGAGGGCTTAAATGAAGGTTTTTTGAGATTTCACTTCTCAATGATATTCAAAGGCTTTGATTGAGACCCAAAAATGAGTCTCCTCAGCGATACCTTTCCAACGAGCTATTGTGCGCCCTAAATGAAGATCATATGCCAAAGTTACGCCCCTGGGAAGTTGATACACCAAACTACCCAAAATGGGGCCCACAAAATTGTTGGCTTTTCATCTTCCAAGGTTAGGGTTTTGGATTTTCTTTATGATAAAAAGGTCTTTGGAACCTCATTGTAAAATAATCTTCTTACGAATGTGAGTAGCGGACACATCTCTTCTCATAGATAAGCTATCACCATTCTAGCAAGTCTTTCACTCTGTATTTTTACAGTCTTTGTACATTTTCACTCATTAATAGAAAATTGTGTATTATTGTGTCTCTGTTTTTATGGTTTCATCTCTGATACATTTCTATTATATTATTGGATATCTCTGTACATTTCTTTATTATATCTTCGCTCTCATTTCGTACCGAAAATTATCTAGATCAGTGGTATCAGAGCAGGCTGCTCTTGATCATTTCCAGTGCATGTCCCTGACGAGGTCTGAGTATAGAATGTTGGGTGTCGAGCTTGTCTCTCTTGAAGACAATCGCTCTCGCACGTCCAATAAATCCTCCATGGAAGAAGAAAATAAAAATGATAGAGTAGACGATTCTATTAATTTGTTGCTTGAGCAAGCTCTCACATGACAGAGGGACAAAATGACAGAGAATTTTGCCCACATCTTTCAATGCCTACCGATAACAATAGGCACGTCCTCATCAAGTGGCCACTTTGGAAGTACCTCACCTTTCAAGGTACAACTTAATTTTTATATTCCCATATTTGAAGGACAGATAGATGTAGATTCCTTAGAAAAATGGTTAAATCTGCTAGAAGGTTATTTCTTTGTTCTTAATTTCTCCGATAGGGAAAAGATCACCTTCACACTCCTTAAGGCTCTCTCCCATGTCAAAACTTGGTGGGAAACGCACTGGGAGAAAAGTTCCACAGAGGAGTCGGGAATATATGGAGTTGATCCCACTTGGGACTTTTTCGTGGATGCGGTAAAGGAACAGTATTACCCTGCTGGAAACTATAAGGACCAGTACATGAGATTGACCACACTATGAAAAAAGAGGGGCCAAGAAGTTCTAGAGTTCACCAATACCTTCCATACCTTGCACACCAAGCTGGGTATCAAAGACTCCGAATGACATTTGGTTCTGAAATACCGTGGGGCTCTACACAGATACATCCAAACTAAAATGGATTTTCTAGACATCTCATCACTCGGTGTTGCTTATTAATATGTTGTTAAAATTGACCAGAAATTTAAGCACCATCTAACAAATGAGACTTCAGGTTTGCAAATCTGCAACAACCAAAGTATGATAAATACGGCCCTAACAAATAGTCTCCTGAAAACCATTCCAAGCCACAGGAAAAGAAGGGTCATGGAAAGACGAAGAAGGACACCGAAAAATGGTGTGATTTCCACAAAAGCCCCTGGCACAACACCAATGAATATTGCTCAAAACAGTCATTGGTGGTCAGGATCAAAGAGAAGGAGACGAAGCCTGATTCAAAATCTGATTTAGAAATTATTGAAAGAAGACAGATCATTGACATAGACCCCACTGCTATTTTCGCGACCGCAACAATTCAACCAGAAGAACCCACAGATCATGAAGAGGGGAAGTGCATTTTTCGTTCACATATGTGGGTGAAGGGGACCTCACTGCATTTTATTGTTGATAGCGGAAACCAAAAAACCCTCATCTCAGCAGAGGTTGTCAAACAGTTGGGATTGTTGACAACACCATAACTGCAACCATACAACAATGGGTGGCTTTGCTAGGGACAAGATCTCTGTGTCAGCCAACAGTGTTGATTGTCATATGACATCCAGCCCTTCAACGATGAGGTATTATGTAATGTTGCCCCACTAGATGTCTGTGATGTTCTCTTGGGCCAGCCATATATGTGGAAGCGCCATGCTATCTATGAGTCTCAACCCTATAGTGTCATTGTTACTCTGGGGGTCATCTCTACAGGATGCCAGAGGTAGTTCCAACTATTGAACCACCTAAACAATGCCACAAGGTAGTATCTCATACTACAAAAATCATCTTCTTCACAATCTGTTCAAAAGGTGAACAAAAGGATATTGCAACCACTGCAGCCTCGGTCCAAGCACCTTCTATCCAAGAGAAGCAGGTCGACAAGATTGCAACAAAGTGTAAATATTCCTTCTGCACACAGACATCTCATGTAGCCAAACTGTTTAAAATGTTCCAACCCTTCCATCCATAGGTTCATGACAACCCTCAACAAGCTAAGCAGTGCAACTTCTCCAACAAGGCAAGCAACTCATCAAGATGCAGATTTAGCAAATACTTTCCCCTCTCCCTCGGGAAATCAACACAATGGAGACCATTGCTTCCTAAGGAGGGAGGATTGATCCAGGTGGATATCGGTGGCCACCCACCTTTTCGATCTAGCCCAAAACAGTTTTCTGGCAATGTTGGTAATTTACTATTTGTAGCAGTTTTTAACTTCCAACGCCATTTTGAGGGCCTAAATGAAGGCTTTTTGGGATCAAGATTCTCAATGATAGCCAAAGGCTCTACTTGAGACCCCAAAATGAATCTCCTCGGCAATACCTTTCTAATGAGCTATCGTACACACCAAATGGAGATCGTATGCCAAAGTTACGCCCCTAGGAAGTTGATACACCAAACTACCCAAAATGGGGTCCACAAAACTGTTGGCTTTTCATCTTCCGGGGTTAGGGTTTTGGATTTTCTTTATGATAAAAAGGCCTTTGGAGCCTCATTGTAAAATCATCTTCTTGTGAATGCTAGTAGAGAACACATCTCTTCTCAGATATAAGATGCCACCATTCTAGCGAGTCTTTCACTCTGTATTTTTACAGTCTTTGTACATTTTCGCTCATTGATAGAAAATTGTGTATTATTGTATCTATGTGTTTATGGTTGCATCTCTGATACATTTCTGTTATATTATTGGATATCTCTATACATTTCTTTATTATATCTCCACTCTCATTTCGTGCCGAAAATACTCTGGATCACCAAGAAGCATCATTTAGGGAACAAGGTCATTTTTGTCATCATGTTACCTTTTGGACCAATAGACCCATTCTTAGTGCACAACTAACTTAATCATAGGGCCCATAGCACCCTTGGAGGAAATTGATAGCTAAAATAGGTCTAATGCATTGGTTCGAGGACTCATCCATCAAATGTGGGCCTAAGGAGAAGGGTTTAGGGCCAAAACAATTTTTTTTCCATCTGTCCACTATGGTCATGAACCTGAGACCCATCCATGATGCCCAAGACCTCATAATGAAAACCA
>JZKD02S2178099.1:252935-272497 GCA_000966675.3 Picea glauca | reverse complement strand
ATTAGTAGAGAAGAATCATATTGTTTAAAAAAATCATTTAATATAATAGAAGAAAAATAAAACAAAAAGAAAAAAAAAATTAATGAATATAATATAATTTTTTATGATATTTATATTGAATTGTATTCCATGACAAATAAGAAATGTGATTTAGATTAGTGGGCTCCAGTTTTCTTTGGTGTTTTTTAGTTGAATTACCTGCTATAAAATGTCATATACATACAATCATATGTTTTTCACAAGGTCGCCATAGAAGGAAATCAACCCTCAAGCTTATCATCACCTTGAGAGGTAAAAAAATAGTTTAGTCTTAGAGGTTTTTTGGTCTCTAGATATTTCAACTAAAATGATAGTTTATCATGAGTTATAGGAAAGAAGCTAAGACCAAAATTGTATACTAAGATAAGAACACAACTATTCATGATGCAAAACCTATCCTTGTTGAGTAGAATTTCCCGTTGGGAGAGGAAGAGGGGAGCATAACATAAGGGCGTCATGAACAATCATCCCTGGAACCAGTCGTTGAATATTTGTGTCAACTTGCATCTCCACGAGATAGAAAATTCATTGATTGGGCTGCTCAATGTTGAATTTCAAGTCTGGTCTCTCACTGCACATTTCAAAAACAAGACCTAGCAGAGAATCTCTAGAACAAGAGTTAAAAGGAGTTGAAGGCACTTATTGCGGAGCTTCTAGGCTAGTGGAAGGGGAGTCGACGGGATAAAAAGTATCTTGATTATCTGTGTAGCATTCCCAGACTCCTGTTGGGCAATGCCACACAAAATTTTGAACTATGATACATTTTAATTAGCTAAATTTATATGCAAGTGCAGATATTAATGAAAAATAATAACAACTATATACAAATACATCATATATAGAAAACCCATAAGAATAAATGAATAAATATTAACATAACACATAAATTAACACACAATAGACACTTATCTTTAGTAAAAAGAACATCAATTGCGTGCAGACCTTCCAAGTCCCTCCTATCCTTAGATCAGACCGCTCATAAACTCTCAACAATGGCTCACCCTCGAGTTGGGGCTAAAAATCAACCTAGGTAAATAACTTCTAACCAGGATAAGGTTTCTCTAACATCATATAAACTCAGACACAGGTGCCAACTCAAACACACAACCTACAACCCCACATTCCCCACATGCATGTCCCACCCTAGGAAGTGTGCCCCTTTTATGCTCAACATTCCTTCGAATTCCCCACTTCCCTTCTGGGGCTTCAACAACAGGCCGGGCATGAAGTCTCAGAGCCCTGTAGCTGCAACTTAACACCTTGGGAATCAATTCCCACGAGTTCTCTCACCTGGAGAGAATGCTCACGGACCTGAGAACCCGCTTCTTCAATGTCCTATGGTCATGAAAACCTACTTCTTCATTCAATGTCTTATGGGCCTAACAACCTACCTCTTCTGTCCAACTCCAAATCTAACCATGGTCCTGGTACAAGTACATGTACATGTACGGGTACTAGCATCATGAAGGTCCAAATGACAGTAGCATGGATGTAGTGAGGTGCGAATGATAATGGGAAGATTCATCAAATGAACTAAATTCCCCCAATTATATTTGCATGTTCCCAACTTGACAGTTTTCATGCTGGGAAGTAGCTTGGATCCACATGGATTCCCTCACAAGGTGATACATTCCTCAACATAAGGACTTAGGATATATTTAAATATCCATAATTTATACTTTATACATTTTGGTGAATATTAACAAAATATTCCTTTGGGATTAATCCCCCTAACTTATCCTCTTTTCCCCAGACTCTTAGCCCCCCTTTCCCATTCAAGTGGAGTTTATCTCCCATTCTCTTTTACATGGTTGGTCTACAACAATGATATGTTTTCATTAAAACTCAGTGTGATTGCATTTTACAAAAATAGGCTCGTTGGTCTTTCAACTTCTAGCTCACTAGCCCAATAACCATACAAGCACTCTGGCCCCAATGTATCCTTGGCAACCTTTAATTTTTATTTTATTCTCACCATCTACTCTTCCATTTCCCTAAGTAATTCTAGTCCAACCATTTCTTTGTCTATTGGAGTGTCCCAATTCACTAGTGTGTTGCACTTTCTTCCATAAAGTGTCTCAAATGGGATCATCTTTAGAGATGCTTGATACCCATTGTTATAAGAAAACTCCACCAAATGCGAATAATCCTCCCATTTAGATGGTTTATCCATCACATACATCCTCAAAATATCTTCAATCACTTGATTCACCATCTCTATTTGTCCATCTAACTATGGGTGATAGGTTGTGCTAAATTTTAGATTGGTCCCAAGTCCTTTCCAAAAATTTGATGTAAATTTTGGATCTCTGTCAGACACAATTGTCTTGGGTGTACCATGTAGTCGAGCAATTTCTCTCATATAAATATCAACAATGTTGGCTTCCTTGTGAGTGAGCTTTACTCGAATACAGTGGGAAACTTTAGTAATCTTATCCACCACCACCATGATAGAATCATGTTGCTCGATTGTTTTGGGAAGCTTGGTGATGAAATCCATTGTAACAACTTCCCATTTCCACTCAGGAATGGGTAATGGCTATAGAAGACCAATTGGGAGTTTGCGCTCATCCTTGAATTTTTGACATTCCAAACACTTAACAATAAAATTAACAACCTCTTTCTTCATACCTGGCCAACAATATTGGCTATTGACAGTTGCAATAGTTTTCTAGTAACTTGGGTTCCCAGCATAAGGCACATTATGCATTTATTTTAAAATCAGATTTTTCAATTCCTAAGAATTCTTCTCCTCGGCTCTGCTTCATTTATCACCAAATATTCGAGAACTGAAAAGGCTTTCTGTTGTCCCACGATAAAAGGTTCGTCGATAAGCTTCTTCTCTCCACAGTCGGTTGGAGCAAGACCGCCATGGGAAGTGCTTGAAGAAGGCTTGGCTTCTAAGCTTTCCTTAATCTGCCCAAGATCCTTCTGGATTTGGGCCAATTCTTCCAGCTCAACCAAAGGAGCCAATTTGAGATGTTTGTTGATGTGTAAAATCAAACGGAAGATTTTCATACTAGTTTGATAACGAAGAACAACGTTACACGTTGGTATTGTGCAGCATCGCGCCATTTCTGATGCTTCTTAGAGAAGGGCATCTAAATCTTTAAACCATCCGCTGACGGCGGAAACCTTATCTTTTTTCTTATTGTTTATTTGTCGGTATTTGTGGATCTGCTTAACGATAGGCTCGATTTTCATTACAAGATCTCTAAGGGACACCATTTCTTTCCTGCAGCGAACCGCAAGGCTTATGCGATCAAGGATCTGCTGGATTGCTTTGCCAATACCCACACCAATAAATCTAGAGACAAAACCAGGATCAGGCATGTTTTTTATTCAAAAATTCTCTTCAATATATATGCAATCCTGTATATAACAAAACAAAAACACTCCTTTAAGATATATGCAATCCTGTATATAACATAACAAAAACACTCCCTCAAAAATTTCAGAATCACACTTTTGACTCCTAACACAATCCTTTCAGGAAGAGGAGGATGGCAGATTTAATACAATTGCTGAAAATATCGATTTTGATTCGTCGATTGGATTTCAAATCCTTAACCTGGTCCCCATATAGTGACCGTTCAACCCTCTGACATGAATCCGCAGCTCGAAGCGACCAAGAAAGCCGGCGCCCACAATTCTGCCACGTTTCGTGGCTGTCACGGAGTAAAACTAATGAAAGCGTGTGATATCCTTATCAGTGCAACTTGAATAACGTTAAAATTTCTAATCCGCCTAGTGTAAATGTTAGATTATTTGGTGTTTTTATAAGTATATTTTTTTCATCAGTTTTAATTGTTGAAATCAAGTTAAAAATTGTTGGAACTCCAAATTTAAGTGATTGAGTTTGTATTACTCATGTGTCTTGAATGTTTTGTCAGGGTGCTAAATCTGTATATGCATTTAAAAATGCAATTTAAACAACAAAAATAAATAATCTCACCAAGATTAAAAATTCAAAAAGTCAAATGTTTAAATAAGATTTTTCTAATCTACATACGAGTAGAATTAAAAGGAAATTCAAAAATGGAAAAACCATTTTCTTCAATTAATGTCTTTATGTGTATTTTTATTTTTCTCTTTATTTTTATTTTTATTATTTTGACTTAAAAATATAATAAAAAATTTTGTAAAGGAAAAAACAATTAAATAAAAATAAATAAAAATTAAAAAATTGAAAATTAAAAAGAAGAAAAGCTATTTAGATTTTTCTATAAATAAAAGAAGAAAAAAACCTATATTTTAAGAAAATCTACAATTTAAAATATGAGAATCAAAGCAAAAGAGAAGTTGTTTAGAAGAAGTTATTTAGATTTTCTAAATGAGGTTTCTGTGGGGTTATTCTTGGTTTTTTTGGGGGTTTTGTTTTGTTTTTTAAATAATATTTTTATTGCTATTTACTATTTTTCTAAATAATTTTTCTTCCATGGTATTTTTGGTTTTTGTTTTTATTTCTGGTCTTTTTAGATGACATCTTTATTGTTATTTAGTGTATTTTTAAATATTTTTTTATCGTCATTTTTAAGTTTTTGTTTTCAATTTTTTTTCTGTTTTTTAAATAAGATTTATATTGTTATTTTTTATTATTTATTATTTTTTAATTTGTTTTTATATATTAAATAAAAAATAAAATAAAACAAAACAAATTAAAATCTAAAGAAAAAACTTTCATCATTTTGTTTTTATTTTTATTTTTAAAAAAGATAAAAAAAAATGAAAAAATAATGAAAAAACAAAATATCATTTAACAAAATAAAAAAAAGTTCATTTAATAAGATAGTGGAAAAAAATATAATAATTGAATTTATTTTTAATTATTGATTTTAATTTAATATAATGGAAAAAATAATAAAAAAATACATTTTTTAAAAATAAAGTCATTTAATATGATAAAAGAAAAATAAAGCTAAGACAAATCATAATCACAATTATTTTTCTATAGAAGACTTTTATGATATGATTTGTTATGTCTTTACTAAGGATAAAAGAAAATAATTATGATTGTGATTTCTCTTATTTTTAGAGGAAAACTCAAGGAATAGCATTAAGGAAAATCATTTAACAAAGAGAAAAAAAAATTGATTATAATTACAACTTTTTTTTTTTTTTCATGTTTTTTATTCTCACAATGAATATGAAAAAAATCAAATCAAAACAAAACAAAACAAAAAGCATCAATCATATTTACATTGAAGTGACAATACACATAGAATACACATTTATACAAAATGCATCAACCATATTTAAGATGAAGTGACAACACAAAGAGCACACATTCAACACAAAGAACACACATTCATTGGTTTGTATTATGTGACAAATAAAACAAGTGACTTTTCTCTACAACTATTAATTTTACAAATTATAAACTTAAATAAATATAATATTTAATTACTTTAATAAAAATCATCATAATTATAGATGAAATTTAATTTATTTTTCTTGATATATTTTGTATATGTAATAGAAATCTAAAAAATAAATATCTAGGTAAGAAAATTAAACTTAGAAATTTGAGTATTGATTTTAATTTTTTCTAACATTGACATTTTTTTTTGTGAGTATAAAATATATGTTATAGTAAGTGGAATGTTTTATAATGCAAAAAAATTGTGATTGCTTTATAATTTTTTCGAGTTAATAAATTTGATTGTCTTAACATAATGAAAATATGACTTTTTTTTCACATATAGAGGTTAGTGTCTAGTACATGCATTGTTTTTTAATTATTAAGGAATTAACAAGTTACAAGAGAAATATTGATTTTTTTTTTTTGCAATAATGAGTTATGTCATAAGAAAATGAGAGAAAATAAATCATTTCTTTAAAAAATCACATATTTGAAATATTCATAAACAAGTTTATGTATGTTTGCAATTTCATCAATTATTTGTAACATATTGTAACAAATTGAAACATGAAAAAAATGTTGATTTTGATATGTTTTATGTATTCCATGCCACTAACATGGTTACCTCGAATCTAAGTTTGATGTAGACATATAGGAAAAGACTTGACACATAAAATGTGACTAATGGGCGAGATGACCTCTTAAGGGTATCCTTAGACTTTGTGTGGGGATATGGAGATGTTTTGAGCACTTGATATGGGTCTTGAGGCCTTAGACATAAGACCTTTGTGGTGGTTTATGACCTTGTGCATGTTTAATAAGATATAAAACAAATTGTTGGGGCTTCAGTTCTTGTTTTTTTGCATAAAAAAAGAATTAGGCCATGAGACTCATTCATTCTACATAAAACATCAAAAGTATCAAAAGTATGCATATATCCCATTTATGGGGTAATAATTTTCACTACAATGCATTTAAGGTAGTTTGAGGTTGCTTATATGAGCCATGAGCCCTAGAGGAAACTATTAAAGCATATGTTTCTTGGTTTGGTCTTAAAACATGACCTAGACCATAAAACCCCATCAAATTAAATAAAATATCAAACTACTAACCATATCCTAATTGCAAGCCAAATACTACATCTTTAAGACCTCTATCAACTTTTAAAAAAAAGTTAGGACAATTTGTATATTTTAAAAATACATAAAATTCATGAGCAAGTAACTTCAAGCTTGTTATATATAAAAAAATTGAAAGAGGTTTACATGTTATTTCTAACAAATTAATTGTATATTTAATATCATAAGGCGTGATGTTTATTTGTCAAATATCAGTGATATATTTCACTTTAAACCTTTTTACATAGTTTAAACTTTGTAGGAAATGATTTATAAGATATTTTTGGAGGACATTTGCTGGAAATTCGATGAGAAATTGTTAGATCCATAGATTTATGTGATAAGTACCGAATCAATTTTTGCATTCAGAAATTGATTTTAAACAACAAAAAATAATGATTTCGTGCAGATTTATATCCCCGGATTTGAAACTTTCAATTTAATGGATAAATTGATCACTGTTTATGCATCAAATGTAGTAAGAAATTCTAGGAAGCCATTATCAAAATAGAGAAAAATTGCTTAATACATTTAATAAAATTGTTAAAAATATAAATTTTGATTAATCCATTCATTATCTTAGCTTTCCAACCATATAAAATTTGGACAAATCCATCACCCCAATTTTAAAATATGAACTCATGAAATTGAATTATCATGGATTTCAAATCCCTACCTAACCTGCTCTCCATATAGTGACCCTTCAACCCTGTGAAATGAACCCACAGCTGAAAGTGACCAAAAACCCCCGCGTCCACTATTGTGTCACGTCTCATGGTTAATAAAACTATTGAATGCGTCTGATATCTTTTTTGTCAATGCAACAAAAATATCCTTTGAAATTTCCCTTCGACTCACACTTACTCCTAAAGGGAAAAGCCGTTTTATTCTTCGTTGTATTTTTTAATTTTTAAATTGGTTATAACGTATTTATATATATTTATTATTTAGTTTTAAAAAATAAAATAAAATTATAGAAAATAAGTTTTTTTCCAAACATGAAATTAGTGTTTAAATATATTTTTAAATTTGAAAATACTTTTATAAAAAAGAAAATAAAAATTAATTAAAAGAAATAAAAAGAAATAAATAAAATCATTTAAATTTTTCTATTTTTACTTTATTTTAAAAAATAAATAAAATCATTTAAAATTTTCTATTTTAACTTTACTTTTTTTTTTTTAAAAGTAATTTAAATTTTTCTATAAATATATAAATCAACATAAGAAAAATAATTTAGAATTCAAAATAAAGTAAAGATAAAAAATCTCTATGAATCAAACCAAAAAAAATAGATTTTTATAGATGACGTTTCTTCTATCATTTCTTTACTTTTTATTTTTATTGTGTCGTTTAAATTAACACTTAATGTGTCTCTAAATATTTGTTTTCCTATTATATTATTTTTTTGGTTTTTGTTTTGTTTATTTAAATGTTATTTCTAGGTTTTAATTTTTTTTTTCTTTCTTAATTTTGAGAGAAAAATAAAACAAAATACATAAAAATTAAGAAAATAATTAAAAAAAAAAAAATTTCCCTTTTGTTTTGATTTTTATTTCTATTTTAATTTTAAGAAAAAATAAAACAAAATAAATAAAAACAAAGAAAAAAAATCACAAAAATTTCACTATCTTCACAAAACCTTTGTGAAGAAAAGACAAAGGAAAAAATATTGTAAAAAAAAAAATCATTTATTAAAAAAAATTCCTTTAATCAGATGAGAAAAATATAAATTATAAATGATATTTTTTTAATAAATTTTTTTAATTTAACATAACAGAAAAAAGAATAGGAAAAAAATCACATTATTTAAAAATAAAATCATTTAATATGATAGAAAAAAAATAAAGTAAAAATAGAAAAAACAATAATCATAGTTATTTTTCTTCTATCTTGCTAGATGACTTTTATTATATAATTTGTTATGTCTTTGCCCAAAATAATACAAAATAATTGTGATTGTGATTTCTCTTATCTTTAGAGAAAGACATAAAAAATCACATTAAGAAAAATCATTTAATAAAAATAGAAGAAAATTGATTATGATCATGATTTCTTCTATTTTTATCTTTATTTTGTTTTGTCTTGATTTGTTATTTTTATTTAAAAAGAAAACATAAAAAAAAATCAAAACAAAATGAAAGACATCAACCATATGTTCTTTATTTTGTTTTGTCTTTATTTTTTTCTTTCCACTATGCAAAACACATAAAAGAAAATCAAAACAAAAGCAAAGATATCAACCATATTTAAATTGAAGTGAAAACACACATAGAGCACATAGTCATTAGTTTGTATTAATGTGACTTTTCTCTAATATGTTTGCAATTTCATTAACTTTGGCTATTTGTAACGCATTGAAAGATGAAAAACATGTTGATTTTGATATGTTTTATGAATTCCATAACACCAACTTGGTTACATCAAACATAAGTCTGATGTAGACATATAGTAAGAGACATGACACATAAAACATGACTAATGGTTGAGATGACCTCTTAAGGGTATCCATGGCCTTTTTGTGGGGATATGGACATCATTTGAGCACATTGCATGGGTCTTGACACCATAGACATGGTCAATGGAATGAACATGGACCTTAGGCTCTAAATGGTGCTTCTAGCCATCCAGAGGTCAGAAATAGTCCTCCTTGAACAACCATATATGACCTCCAAAAGGGATCATTGGTGACTAAGTGGGGATATGGGCACCATTTGCATGTTTTTAGAAATGGGTATCTCACGGGACAAAAATCAAGGCCGAGGAACTAAACATGGCTTCTAGTCACCCAATAATAGTAATGATGCTATGAGACCCTTTGCATGGCCCATGATCCTTACTAGGACCCATTAGGACCTATGTCCCTAGTTCCTACACCTAAACAAGCCCATCCATGGTACACAAATTGTCAAAAATATTCATGTAATACCATTCATAGGTAAACAATTCCATTTATCGCACCTTTGTGGTGGCTTATGACATTGTGCATGTTTAATGAGATATAAAATAAATTGGTGGGGCTCGAGTCCTTGGTTTTTGGTATTAAAAAAGGATTGGGCCATGAGACTCATCCTTTCTACACTAAATGTTAAAAGTATGCATATATCCCACTTATGGGACTATAATTCCCACTACAATGTATTTAGGGTAGTTTGGGCCTCTATATATGAGCTATGAGCCATAGAAGAAACCATTAGGGCATATGTCTCCTGGTTTTGGTCTTAAAACAAGGCTTAGACCATAATACCCAATCATGTTATACAAAATGTCAAACTAATAACCATATCCTAATTGCAAGCCAAACATTATATCTTCAAGAAATCTATTGAGGTTTCAGGTCCCATGTATGTCCTGTGAATAATATAAAAACATATTAGGGCCAATGTCCCTAGTTTATGTATATAAACATTGTCCTAGGACATAAGACCTATTCATGTTTCTCCAAACATAAGATTTATTTTGATATGGATAATTTTTCCTCCTCTATGAGGCAATTTTGGTTGTTAGAGGACATGCATATGTCCCCTGATCCCTAACAGTTTGTCTCATGATTAAAGTCCCTAGTTGTTATACTTAAATTGTGGCTTAGCCTACATGACCCATCAATGTTATGTTAAAAATCAAAATTGATCTCATATCTAGGCCAAAGATTCCATTTATATGGCCTTTGTGTTGGGTTTGAGCCCTGTGTATGTCTCATGAGCCCTAGAAGAAATTTTTGGAACCCAACTACCTAGTTTTAATCGCCGAACCATAAATATAGATTTCAGGCCCATACATGATGCACCGATCATTATATTTATTCCCATATCTCACTTGAGATCAAAACATTCATTTTATAGGTCCTTTGTGATGATTTATGCTCATGTGCATGGTCCATGAGCTAATCCCAATTTTTTTTTTTTGTATTTAAATTACATGGTAATGCAAGTGGGTCCCCTTCGTAACTCTGGGACTCTGAGTTATATAAGCATGATGGATTGCATGGAAGAGTTGAAGGTGAGGACCTAAATTTCATTCCTTCCTTTCCAATATTGAATTATTTATTGGAGAATTTTAAAATATGGGCATAAATTTCGAGGAGTATAATATAATAAATTATATTATATTAATGTTTATTAAAATGGTTACACGAGAATGAAGCTAGATCTTTTTAAATATTAAATAATATGGAAATTTTTATAAGTGGGGCCACTTCGAAGCTTCAAGATTATGGGGCTCTGGAAGATTGGAGTATAAAGAATGTGGTGAAGAGTCGAAGGGGTTGAACCAGAGTTCTCTCTCTCTCTCTCTCTCTCTCTCTCTCTCTCTCTCTCTCTCTCTCTCTCTCTCTCTCTCATTTCAAATATTAAATATAATATTGAAGACCTTATAAACCTGGGCACAATTTCCAAAAAGGTGTAATATAATAAAGATATATTTTAAATGAGTTATTATAAAGTACAAACCCTCTTTACCTTTTTAATTTAATATTTAATGCAACAGAACATGAAGTGTGGATCGTTTGGGAGTTCGGGACTCCAGAACTCTGGGAGTTCAAGACTCTGGGACTCCGAATGTTTGAGGATGATAGAAGGAACAAGCAAAAAGGGTCGAAGGGCTCGAACATACCTCCCCGCATTCCAAAATTTGCATGAATATTAAACACATTTAAATTAAATGATGTTATATTGATGTAATTGATAATAATAGATGTTTGATGTGATTTATTTACATCATGATGTAATATAATTAATATCATATTGTATCATAATGTAAACTAAGTGGGACCCTCTTCATAATTTTGACGTTCCGGAGATTTGGGTATATTCATAAAATCCTGATGAGGTATCTTTGCTGAAGTTTGGAGGCTTAGGTATTCATGGATATTAATAATCCTAAGTGCTCCTTTGATATAAATTAATCATATTATAATATAATTAAATAAAATTATATTATAATATAATTAATAAAAGGGAAATTCGTAATAATAAATATCAGGTTGAATATAGTTAATCATTTTCCTAGTAAATAAATAAATGTGTGTGTGTGTGTGTGTGTGTGTGTGTGTGTGTGTGTGTGTGTGTTAAATTACGTGAAAATTTGGCATGGAGTTGCGTTCGAGGGAGGGATTAAATTATATACCTTAATTAAGGTTAACCAACTTAAGTATATTATGGAGAAATTAACCTCATTGTGTTATGATATAATTACTCATAATTATCATATGAGTAATTTATTGAGTTAGTACTAACTACTTCTAAAGGGGGGAAAGAGAAAGTAAAACCTTAGTAATTACTGGGCCATGCATATTTAGGCTAGGAAAAAATTAATTACTGGGTAATTAGTTTGTGGAGAATAATTATACTTAATGAGGTTTAAGTAATTAATTACCAAAGAATGGTATTCTATGAAATATTAATTAAGTATTTTAATTAGACCATGGGAGAGGGACAAATGTCATCCTCTAGTCAAGCAAGCCTAAGCGCCCTACAATGACATGGCGAATCGATGTTGACTAAGAACATCATTGTGATGGTGCATGATAATCTTCCATGGGTTGACGAGTTGAGTGGAGTCTAGTGTATTGGTGAACCTTAGGTGTTGAATGGATCCTAACTGTGGTTTGGGAGGTCTGGCATGCATCGAGATTGTCCATCGAGAGAAAGGGATTAGTCCTTGATGCCATATTTGTCGGAGGTAAGAGAAAAATTTATAATCCATCCACTAAAAAGGTACGTAGGGGTCGGGTGTGTGACAAAGTGGTATCCGAGTGGGCAACAACACTTGACCTACTTAGGCTCATGAAAAAATTCAAATAACTTTATTTTCCTAGAAAAATCTCAAAGGGGGAGGGAACCTTACCCTACCCTATATAGTAGAGCATGATTCAAACACTAGGATGGATGGACCGGAAGATCATTCATAAGATAAGTTTACCAAGGCTAAGATGAGCCTAAGAAAATTATCTACCATCGTAAGGAAATTATTTTCATAATATTCTTGAGGAGAGGGATTATAGATTGAATTTTTGTTGGGAAATTACTCAATAAAAAATGAATCATGTTGGATTGCAACAAAATAATCACATCGCTTCTTTGGGGAAATGATAGTCACTCCTACAAGAGTGGGATTATGTTGATGGAAACTAATAGCAAGACTTGGAGGAGAATGGATTGAATATGTTGCAACGTAGCCTACAAATGTGGGCTAATGAAGCCTTTGGTAATCACAATTACTGTTTAAATATGAGATTAGGCCTTGTGAGTATATTTCCCCATGTCTAGAGGCCTTATGGAAATATGTGAGGTCAAATTATTTAACATGTCATAACAAAAAAACTTGATATTGGGATAATTCCCTCTATGCAAAACAAAAAGGATTCCTATGGATTGAGGATAACCTTCATTAAAGAAGTAAAGTGACATGAGAAAGTTCAGGAGCTGATGGATGTGTTGAGGGGGTATATATCCCTAATAACTTAAGTGTAACACCCATGTTTCCCTCGGCTTGTAATTAATCATTAATAATGATTACCATGCCGTGGCATGTGAACAATGTAAATGTATTATTGTTTGAATTGCCAATAACTGACTAGGGGGGTGAAGCCTTGAAGTACTGGCCATGATATCACTAGAGGAAAGAATGAGAAAACTATAAGAGAGGGTTCCTTATGTCAAATGATCCAAAATTTCCCCTTGTTGGGAATAATGAACCCCCTTCAGATCCCAAGGAGAGGAATCATTTAATGAAGGAAGGACTAGTGGTTGAATACTCAACCACCCCCATGAATGGAAGCATGGTTTGACTGAAGAATTTTGGCCCGAGGTACTGGAGGGTCTGGCAAACCAGGCTGACCCGAGTTCCTTTTGACAGAAAGAACATGATAGGTCAAGAACCATCTTCGTCACATATTCGTCACATTCCAAGCACTTTCATTTTTGAGCATTTTTAAGCCTTGTCAGGCTTTTGGATCCGATTTCGGATCATTGATGGAGTACTAATGCGCTTCCTTGAGAAAGATGAAGCAGAAAAAGTCTTATTGGAATTGCACGCAGGAGAAGTTGGTGGGCATTTTGGTGGAGATACCATTTCCCATAAAGTATTAAGAGTAGGTTATTACTGGCCTACCCTCTTTAAATACTCTCATGCTTTGTGTCGCAAGTGTGTAATTTGTCAAAAAACATCTGGACGGATACAGAAACCAACCTTCCCTCTGCAACCAGTTTCAGTAAACTCCCCTTTTCAGCAGTGAGGTCTAGATATTATAGGCCCAATCAATCCTCCATCCTCACAGCAGCATAAGTATATCATAGCAACCACAGATTACTTCACCAGGTGGTCTGAGGCTGCCCCATTAAAAGCTGTAAATACCAGCCAGGTAATATCTTTCTTGAATTCAAATATTATTACTAGTTTCGGTATCCCTGAATGCCTGGTATTTGATAATGCTTCTTATTTTTTGTCTCTTGAGATGAGTGATTTCGCTCTAGAAAAAGGAATTAAATTAAAGTATTATGTCAGCTATTACCCCCAAGGAAATGGTTTGGCAGAATTGACTAATAAAAATATGATCAAAATTATCAAGAGAATGGTCTCTGAAAACCATAAAAATTGGCATAACGCACTGTTAAATGCAATCTGGGCTAATAGAGTAACTCCTAAAACTGTTGTGGGTAACTCACCTTTCTTTCTCATTTACGGCAGAGAGGCAATTCTTCCACCACATGTCTTCCTTCCATCTCTGCAGCTATCGCAGAAAGTACAGGAAGGGGACTGTCCCCCTTTGGAGAATCAAATTAATGCTTTGTTAAAATTAGAAGAAGTGAGGGTTCAAGAAAAATGGAAATTGGATCAACATCAACTCATTGTTAAAAACTGGTTTGATTCCAATTCTACCTCTGACAAATTTTTTGAGGTAGGTGACCCTATCCTAAAATGGGACAAACCTCATGAGGGAAAAGGAGAGCATACAAAGTTTCAGAACTTGTGGTTGGGACCATTCTTAATTGCTGAGAAATTGGGTCCCAGTTCCTTTCGATTACAGAATTTAGAGGGACATCCAGACACCTTTCTAGTGAATGGACAAGCTCTAAAAAGGTACTTCGCCTGATGACACTCCCAAGTACAGTGTGTAAATATTTTTGTTTTGCTTACTGTTTGCTTTTCTTTGCTGGTTTGTTTTGATTTTTCCTTTATGCTTATTAGTCTTTATTTTTGAGACACACATGCCTGCATCATGGGCTAGTTCAGACAAAGCGAATAGAAAAATTTCTCCTCTAAAATGACTGTTGAAGGTTGTTTAAGCATCAATTGTGATATTCTTCTGAGTTTGCAACCATGTTAAAGATAACTTGTTGTTTGAAAAGCATTTCTTGATTTCAATCTGTAACTGAAGTTACTCATGATCATCCATAAAAATTCTTCTTACGCTGTCCTTGTTCCTTAAGAGAACAACTTTGAGATGTCTCCCTGCTCTTGAAAGTCGGTTTTATTAACAAACTATTTCTAGATCTTAATGAAGGACAGCTAAGAAATTTATTCAAGGTCTGTAATTTACTAAGATATGTCCAAAAACTATGATTTTTAGCATCACCCCGCTCTATTAAATATCTTTAAAACTAAATAAACCTTCAGAGAGCTGTGGGAAGTGCTTGTAAACCCGCCGGGATACTGAACAGGTCTTCTAGCAGCAGGTAAATGCATGCAATATGCCAAGATAACTTCGCCAGGGTACTGAACAGGCCCACTGGTAGCGAAGCAATGTCAGGTATATGAAAATTCTCATATATGGATTCTTTTGACCTTAAATGTCCTTCGTTATGATCTAGAACTTCTTGGCAGGATAGAGATATCAGAGTGGGTTAAATTTCATCCCTGTCAAGGCTATGGACGCCTACTGGCAGCAGCGGCTCTGTCAATAGTATTGAAGATTTTAACTTTAATATCGTGACTGTCTTCTGTTAAGATTGTTGTCAGTTTTCATCTCTTTAAAATAACAGTAATCTGAAACTGGAATGCTTTATAATTGATAATGATGTTCAGATAGTTTTCTGGTTGTTTTCAATTTGAAGTCTTTTTTTTAATTATTGTAATTTGAACTCGTTCATTTGGTAGAGATAACTGCTTCTCCTAGCGTGTTGCCATTGTTGATAGCAATAATGTAATTTCTATTGTTGATAAGCTGTCTACACAGGGTCTCTAAATTTGCATTACTCTTCATGAGCAACGACACTTATCACTTGTCATTTTTTACATACCTTCCTTTCGATTTTTGTTTTCATGACCGTAAGCATGAAAACTCACAGCTAGAATTCAGACTTGGTTTCGATTTTTTATCAAAGGATAACTATTCATATGGTCTATTTTCAAATTGTCGTCTTTCACTATGAACTTGATGGTTTTCCTAGTTTATAACTCCTTGGTCCTAGTCATGCCTTGGTTACATAATTAAAAAACCTCCCACTCATCAATATTTGATTAATATTAATGGGGTTTGATTCATAAAATTCTTTTAACACAATGTTTATTTGAAAATTTTACCTTGTAATCAAGTCATGAATATGTGCGCTCTATGGTATACAAGCCCTTACATCCTTACACTACCCATATCCCAAGGTATCATATGAGGCACAATGTGATATTATTGCTCTGTACGGCATCAAGCTTCACGATCTCTTTCCCACACATGGTGATTAATGCTCCTGCCTACCATTTCGAATGGTCTTTGCATTGCATTGAAGAAACTTGGGACTATGGCTCTGTGTTTTTTCTATCAAACCCTACCTCCGATTTCTGTGTTGATTCCCTACTGTTAGCCATGGATCCTATGGTGAGGACTGAGCCCAATGGAATCCAAACCTTGTTATCGTTTGACAACTCCAAAGATGACCTAGAAAGGAATGACTGGCGTTTGTTTATTGAAAAGTTTGGAGGTTTCAATCTAAGAGTTCCTTAAGAGTTCGCATTGACACTCGACGGTTGCAGAGAAAAAATAGGAGACGTGCAGCTTGAGGTAAATGAATATTTTATAAGCCAAGCTACCGGTTTACTAGCTGTGGGGAAAAAGTGGTTCAAGAACGCAAAGGTTGAAGAGGTTCCCTGGTCATTGTTGTTCACCTCAAGGAAAATTACCAGTTGCGACCGAGGTATGCCTGTTTCGTCTCTAAAACCTAGATGGCATGATCTGTTAGCTATTGTGAAACAATTTATTACATGTGAAGGGAGATTTGGGTTGGTTTTCTTGTATCACCTATGATTTCTTATGAGCTTCATTGCTTTCCGTCTAAACATGCCCTATTTCCTCCTTAGAAGTCTATACAAGATGGGAAAGCGGTTTAAGAGGCAAAAGTCCGATTCTAGTTTGTTCCATCATGGTTTAATCAAGATTATCATTATGAATCAGTTGAAATTAAACAACAATTGTTGGGATGCTTTTGTGTTACGAAATGGCTTCGGTAATAGTGAGTTGGGACAGGTTGACAAGCCTGTTATCGTAGAAACCCTTGTGAAACCTACCATCTCTCCTCCTTCACTCATGCTCTGTGATCCTGTCTCTAATTTGGAACCCTCGACCTACCCTGATTCTACTCAACCTGACACTCAACCAGATTCGTATCCTAAGAGTTGTGTTAAGACTGTTAAAAAAACCCACAGGGAAGAAGTTTAGGGGCAACGTCGATGTCAATTATAAGAATAAAAAGGATGCTCATTGGGTTTCACGATGCGCTCGAAACAAACCCAAACCCTGTGTTGACAAAAAAAACACAATTGTGGTAAGTGAGGATTCGGATTCGGAAATTGAAAGGTTCTTGGCTGAAGAGTATCCATATTCATATGGACTTTGCCTTGATAGACCCTATGATTATGTTACCAACCTGCCACTGTGTCTAAAGGACAATCCTCTCTTTCTTGGAATAAAAATCCGTGATGAACCTACATGTCAAATGGACGATTCTCCAGCTGTTAATACTATCAGTGCCAATACACAGTCTCTACAGCCGCACTGTAATGAATGTCGATCCTGGATCAACAGGTATTACAAGGATGTGCCTTTACTACAGTCTCGGCTTAAATATTTGGAAGATTAGGTGGATTCATTAACAAAGGACAATAGCAGACTCCAATCCATAGCTCAAACCAAAGACAAACGCTAAAAAACTACAGGGTCTGTTATTTTTAAGAACATGGAAGCCACGACAACAATAGTAAATTCAAAGATTACTTGATTTGTTTGAATCCCTTAATTTGAGGTATGATCTTTTTAAAAAGTATAGTATGATTATGTCTCTCTCAATTTAGGATACACGATTTGTTTGCATATATTACTTTTTAATTTGTTTTGATTGATTGAATAAAATACGATTCTAGTTATAATTATAACTAGCTACATAATCGTGAGATTCTGTAGCTAGTTAGAAAAATTCGAATTACTTGTTTTGAGAATTGAAAATACATCTGAAATCTTTTTATTTTTATTTGTTTTCAGGAACTCATGATTTTCAAAGGGATATGAAGCACTGTTGGGATCTTCCAGCCATACCATCTTTATGTTTTTAAATAGATTAGGCTATTAGTTTTTGGTATCAAGTAGAATCTGGGAGGTTGCATCCCCCACATTTTTTGGAACAGATTGGATGTTATCAACAGGAAACATTTTGTTCCTAGAACCTATATAAGTATGTTGTTTTGTAAACTTGAAATCATCTATGACTGGGGCAAAAACTATGGATTTCTGATTCACAGACTTGAATAGAACATGATATTTGCACAGCTTTAGCTTCTCCATATCGTGTTTTTATTCAAGTTATGATTATTTCAATTTATAATTAGATTGTGATTTCTTTAGCTATCGTGGTTTATTGCAGATTGGTATGATAAAATTTATATGATATCCATGTTTTATGTCCCATATTTAACATATAGTAATTATTCTGTTCAAACTTGAGATTAAGAGATTTATCTTCATCATTTGTTGAACATTTATACACAAGTTTTCACAGCGGGCTTCATCTCAATGTGGCCACTTGTGAAATTATAAGATTGTTGTTACTATATCTCTTATACGTTCTATCATTCAGATTTAATCATTACTGCTTCACATTTACGAGAAGCATTTGTAGGATCTGTTGTGGGTTTGCCTCATTAGACAGTGAGATTGGATGTTATACACAGGACGAATATGGGATGCGATAACAGGTCAGTTTACTAGTTTAATTTCATTAGTTTAATGAATACATAAACCTCCTGTAGCTAAAACATTTTCTATTATCTATGATTTCTTTTTTCAATTACACAGTTTGTTATTCCATTTCTTGTTTGTAAACATTATAAAAAATAAATAAATCAAAAAAGATTGAAAGATAGCTTTGTTGTTGTTTAATAAATCAATCCATATTCGATTTTCGCGGATTTCGATTAAAATTCGTATTTTGTAAATGTTATACATATATTAGAAATAAAGTAATTTGTATCTATTATACATATAATAAGTAGACTTATGTTATAAATATTAGTTAGTAAACTGTAAATATATATTAGATCTGTATATAGTTTTCAGCGAGTATTTTTCATCAAGTTATTTTATCTTCTTTAGTTTTTGTTTTTTGCTTTCTTAGGACTTAGATCGGCCAACAGAGCCGCTAAATCTGTCGGAGTGGATTAATCCAAGCGGCTTGGGTTAAGTAGACAACCCCGGACCAGATTCACTCCTCCAGTTGATGCGCGGTCAATTTTGCCCGTCAACAGGTATCAAGCCCGAAATCAACTTGAAAGGCTTCCACTCATAATTGTGGGTATACCTTCAAGGGACCCCCATAATATGCACAATCTCTACATTGAGACTAACAAAGCAGGGTGAGTAACTCTACCAGTCTCAATGCGACCTCAGGTTTGACCCTTGTGTGAGAAGGGCTTCCCAGGACAAAATGTAGCAATTGGATTTCACAGCTGGGTAAAATCATGAAGCTGGGTAACACTTTCGTGACAATCGGGTCTCCAAAATTTCTAGCGGCAATTTTTCGGCCGAAAAAATATTACTTTCGGCCGAAATATTATTCGGCCGA
>JZKD02S2178099.1:228613-251801 GCA_000966675.3 Picea glauca | reverse complement strand
AAACAAGCAAAAGTGTAACCCACCTTCATGATTTCACCCAGCTCCCTAACACAAGATCCTATTTTTGTTTGCATCTTTGGAAAGTTATATTTCACACCTATTCCAAAGCTCTACAACTAATCTAATGTAGGTTTGCTACCAGAAAATATTAAAATGTCTAATCAATTTTTAGTTTAGCCCTTGATTTTTAGGGTTGTTGTTACTCAAAAGGAAAATGGCATGGACAATATGGTGTTTTGACCAACTCAAAAGTTATGTAAAGAGATGAATATGCAATCTTTACATTTCGATGAAATCTATTCTATGAGAAGGAGAAAACATTCATCATTCCAGATGCACAATGTCCCAAAATGCCAAAACAAAACACGCAATTCTGCTACTTCAAATGCAAGCTAGTTTCACTATGCAAAAGAAAAAATGCATTTATCTTCTTTGTTTGATTATGATGTATACATAAATTAAATAAAAAAACTTCAATGCTCCACTACTTTCAATCAGGAGAAAGAGTCCTATGCATATGCAAAAGATACGAAGCAAAAGGGATACAAACAAAGCATGCACTCAAGGTAGTGAGGTATGAAAGAAAACAAGTAAAAACTTGTTCTAACAAGAAAGAACACCATCAAGGATTCTACAACCAATCAAGCATTCAAGGAACACAAATAAAACGTAGGGAAGAATCCAAGAAAAGATAGGGAGAAAGAGAAATCACTCAACATTGTCTTAACAAAACACGCAGCTAGAAAAGGCAATTTCACATTTCTGAAAAAGGTTTCAAGCTCCAATCAAGACAAGAGGGAGTGATAAGAATAAAAAACCATAAAAAACCAATCCAAACAACTTCACAAACCAACCACGGACTTTGGATAAAGAGCTCTTCAAAACAGGTTGCAAAAGACTGAGCAAAAGAAGGCAAAAACTCTCAAAAAAGAGACTAGCGCTCCCCCAGAATGATGCAAAGAGTGTTGCAACGCCCCCTAAGACACTTTAGGGGAGCATTGGTGCTCTAGTATGGCTTACAGGGGGGCGTTGGTCCTCCCAAAAACTCAGAAAAAGAGCCAAAAAATTGCAAAAAAATCACCCAAAATGCATAAAAGATTGTGAAAATGCTAGTGAAGGTAGGAGAAGGCTAATCGATCATAAACACACAGAAAACATGATCTGAAAGGTGGTAAAAGGAAAGGAACAAACCAAGGAAATACAAATAGGATTCCTTTCCCAGTGGATTCACCAATTTCTATTACAGAGAAATCCCCCCTACGGACAAGTGGATTTTCTCTTGGACTCTAGACTCCTAAGGCCAAGACAAAAAGGGTGCTAACTTTGGTTACTGACATCCTTGTAAATATAATTAAACCAATATATAGAGAAGAGGAAGAAAAATAATACCTTTTTAATGGCGTTCATCCTTGCACAATCCAGGTTGAGATTTGATGTCCAAGCTCCTCGGTAAGTCTTGCAAATCAAACAAAGATGGAACAAGCTTGCTATTCTACTAAGATTAGTTTAAAACCAGATCTATCTAATATAGACAAGATTATGTAGAAAAAACACAACCTTGAAAGAAACAGGGCTAGCACATATGTATATTAATGAGAACAAAGTGAGATGATGCTTACAACCATGATGTAGATGCAACAACTTCTCCCAGCTCTCCTTGTCCAACCCTTTGCTCAAGTAATCCACACACAAGTTGATGATGCTCCAATGATATCTCCCTTATGAGATAATAAGTTTGATACTGTCAATGTCTCCCTTCCTTATGAGATCATAATTTAGGTGCTTCTCAATTTCTCCATATATCCCCTTTTTCCATGAGAGGGCCTCCTTATATAAGCTTGGAGAGACCCAACCACCTTAGAGATTCTTGGGATAGGTTGAGGATATTTCTCCTTCAGTTGTGGATCCTCCCTAAGATTGAGCCTTGACCTCAGATTTGAATCCAACAAAATCCAGATATGAAGGGGATTCTTTCCATATTCTCCTCAAAAACTCAAAATTTTCTCAAATAGGCTAGCACTCCACCAAAAGAGTGCACAGAGTGCTACAATGCTCCCCCAAAGAAGGCTAGGGAGCGTCAATGCTCCCTGATAGTGTATAGGGGAGCGCTGCCTTCTAAAAATGATTTTTGAGTGGTTTTCTTCATGGAAAAATCTTTGTACTCTTCATCAAATGATTTATCCTTCTTAAACCAGTCTTTGAAGGTATCTTAAGTGTCCCTGTGATGTCGTTAGAGACACGACATAGGAAAGATGGTAGTATGATGTTTGTGACACTTGAGACACTTGTGTTCAAGATGTGACACTTGTAATGATGAAAATAGGTCATCATTGAAATGAGTAATTTTGATGTGTAACAGAGGGGTTAATTCCCTAACATGTCCTCCCCCTTAAAAACAACCTTGTCCTCAAGGCTTGAGATGTGGAAATTGTTGCAGAATGGTAGTTGGTTACCCAATGGCATCTACTGGGGTTGTATCTTTCCACTCGACTAACACTTCCTTGATGGTTCGTTGACACATACAACACTCACGCTAGTCGAAAACTGCTTGTGGATGTATCCAAATGGAGCCTTCTTTGTCCAACTCAGGAAGGTTGGTTTGAGTTTGTAACTTAGTTCTAATCACCTTCTTTAAGCAGGAAACATGAAAAATAGGATGTAGCTTAGAATGACTGGGCAAAGCTAACTGATAGGCCACATGTCCCATACACTTGAGAATGGTATAAGGACCATAAAATTTGGGCACCATTTTATGACAATGGTCAGCCTTGAGGGATTTTTTCTTGTAAGGTTGCAGTCGAAGAAACACTTGATCCCATTCTACCAATTGACATCCAGAGCGACCTTGATCTACTTGTTGCTTCGTGTGATTTTGGGCCATGACCAAATTCTCTTTGAGGGTACGGAGAATAGCCTCTCGAACTGTAAGCGTTCGGTCAACCACTTGGACCTTCGAGACACCTGGTAAATATGAGAGAACTGAAGGTGGATTTTGGCCATATACTACTTCAAAAGGAGTCATGCGAGTAGTTGTATGGTATGAAGTGTTGTACCACCATTCAGCTAGTGGTAACCATTGAGCCCATTGATTTTTATTTTTTGATGCAAAACACCTCAAATATGTTTCCAAACACTTGTTGACAACTTCAGTTTGACCATCAGTCTGGGGATGATAAGTTGTGCTGAGATGTAATTGGGTTCCTTGTAGATTGAACAGTTCTTGCCAAAAATTGTTGGTGAAAGTTGAGTCGCGATCATAAATAATAAAATGCGGCATGCCATGAAGCTTGAAGACCTGATCCATGAAAAGTTGAGCCACTGTGGATGTTGTAAATCGGTGTTGAAGAGAACATAAATGAGCATATTTGGAAAGGTGATCAACTACCACCATGATGACTATTTTATTTCCCAATTTAGGTAAGCCTACAATAAAATCCATAGATATATCCCGCCAAATAACAGGTGGAATCGGAAGTGGTTGTAGTGTGCCAGGATATTTGACTATTTCACCCTTGTTTCATTGACACATATCACATTCGGCCACACAATTACGAACGTCCTGTTTCATACCATCCTAGAAAAATGAATGTTTGACCCTGTCCTAGGTTTTGGTAAACCCGGAGTGCCAAGCTGTGGGTGTAGCATGAATCTCAGAAAGTACCATGGATTTAAGTTTTGACTGTTTACTTAAATACAAATGGCCTTTGTATCGAAACTCATCATGGAACCAAGATTACCCTGGGGAAACTAGAGAATTGGACTCCAATTGTTGTATCATATGCAAACTTTTTGGATCGTGTAGCCATTCCTGGAGAACAACTTGGAGCCAATCTGGTACAATGAAGGAGAGAGAAAAAAAGGGACCCTTCATCTTCATATTTTCAGGAAAGTGCATCTACAACCACATTGTATTTTCCTTTCTTGTAAATGATCTCATAATCATATACAAAGAGCTTAGTCACCCATTTTTGTTGCTCTGGGGAGGAAATGTGTTGTTCCAGAAAATACTTGAGGATTTGATGATCTGTCTTAATTTGGAAGCATTGCCCCAATAGATAAGGGAACCAAAGATCAAGGACATACAGAATAGCCAACATTTCCTTTTCCTTTTCAGACATTTATTTGTTGGTAAAGGCCAAAGATCGACCCTCTTGCATAAGGACATGCCAATTCCTTTCCCTAAAGCGTCAGATTCCAGGGAAAAGGTATTTGTGAAATCAGGAAGGGCCAAGACTGGAGTGGTGCACATGGACATCTTCAAGGTTTGAAAATCCTGAGAAGTTGTTGGAGTTCAAGTGAAAGAATTCCTTTTAAGGAGTGCAGTGAGAGGTATCGCAATCTTTACATAATTCTGAACAAACTTGTGATAATAACCTGTTAAGACAAGAAATTCATGCAAGATTTTGAGAGTCTTTGGGTGAGGCCATTATTACATAGCTTCAATGTTTCTAGGATCCACCCCGATGCCGTCCTTTCCAACAAGGTGACCCAAGTACTCGACTTCCAAGGTGCCAAAAGCACATTTAGATTTTTTCAGGAAAAGTTGGTGCTGAGAGAGTAGATGGAGAACTTGATCCACATGAGAAAGATGGTCTGTCCAGGTTTTTCTATAGATGAGGATATCATCAAATAAAACTAATATAAAATGATGGAGAAAAGGATGGAAGACATGATTCATGAGGCTTTGGAAAGTGGAGGGAGCATTACACAGGCCAAAGGGCATGACCAAAAAATCATAGTGGCCCTCATGAGTTCTAAAGGAAGTCTTACGAATGTCTTCCTCTTTCATATGGATCTGGTGGTATCCAGAACAAAGATCAAGTTTAGAAAAGAATTGTGTGCCACTCAATTCATCTAAGAAGTCATCAATGACAAGAATGGGAAATTTGTCTTTACTGGTGAGTTTGTTGAGGGCGCGAAAGTCAGGACACATGCACCAAGAACCTTCTTTCTTCATGACCATGACCATAGGAGAAGAGTAGGGGCTCATACTAGGGCGGATAACACCTACGTTAAGCAGTTCTTGAACCATTTTCTAAATTTCATTTTTTTGAAAAAATGGGTGACGATAGGGACGGATATTTGGAGGAAGGCTTCCTGGTACAAGGGGAATGGAATGATCATGAACACCATGGGAAGGAGGGAGTCCCTGGGGACTGGAAAAAACCACTTGATGTTTAGAGAGGATGGATTGGAGGTCTTGCGGCACAGAGGGTGTCTCAGTTTCTTGTATGGCATGGAGTTGGGAAATAACACCAAAATGGCCTTTTTTGAGCAGATTTTCCATGCGATGGGAACTAATGATCTCAAGGGAACTGATGATGATGCCTTGGAACTTGTATTGTTGGCCCTCCTCATCAAATTGCATGGTTAATTCCTTAAAATCCATGAGAATGGGACCCAAAGTCCTTAGCCAGTCTGCACCCAACACAATGTCACAACCGCCCATGTCGATAGCAAACATGTGATATTTCAGGAGGTAGTCAGCAATTTGGAGACACACATTTTCACAATGCCCTCCAGATTTCATGGACCCACCATTGGCAATCATGATTTGGAAATTATTGACTGCACATATATAGCAATTAGTTTCTTGGGCAATGTGGTGATGAATAAAATTATGGGTGCTTCCATTATCAACAAGAATGATGACTTTCCTATGCTTGATGTAGCCAATTAGCTTGAGGGTTTGTGGAGCAGAGAAGCCAGTGAGAGCATTTAGGGAAATGATTGGTTTGACTTCGGGAGGGTATGAGGGAGGGGTTATGTCACTGGGTTCAGGTGACACCGACACAAGGGGAGCTTCAACATCCTCTTCTGAAACATCCTCCAAGATGGTCATAAAAATATTTTGTTCCTTACACTTGTGTCCTGGAAAATATTTGTCATCACAATTATAACAAATTCCTTTGATTTGGCGTTCATCCATTTCGACCCTGGTCAATTTTTGGAACTTTAGTGTGGTAGAAGGGTGAGTGGGATTTACTGGTTTAGTGTGAGGAATAAAAGAGGGTTTCCGGTTTTGAGAAGAGACAACCTGTTGTGCTTCCTTAGCTCTTTTAGTAGCATCCACCCAACTCTAAGGCTGAGCCATGAGGACATGGGCACGAATCTCATCCTTGAGGCCACTGATAAAACATTCTTAGAAAAAAGCATCAGACATACCCTCTATACGAAAATATAATCGCTCAAAAGAAGCTATAAAGTCTTCCACTGTGCCACATTGTTTCAACTTTGTCAAATATCCTAAATGGTTGGTGTCAGTGTCAAAGCGTTCATAAATCTCTGCCACAAATTGTATCCAAGAAACATACCCTTGACGGGTAGTTTTTCTCCATTTCCACTATTGCCAACGTTCTTGATCTAGATGGAGAACACCATACTAGAGTTTAGCCAAGTCATATGTAATTTCATACAAAGAGAAATAATGTTCCATTTGAGTTACCCAACCAATGGGATCCGAGCCATCAAATTTGGTAACATCCAAATGTGGAAGGTGTAGGTCATGTTGAAAGTGATGGGGATGCAAATTATGGGAATGAGAGGAAGTTTCATCTCTGGTATGCAAAGGTGAGTCAGATAAAGGGGGATCTGCAGGGATATGCAGCTTGGTGCAGATCATTGAAGCAACAGATTCAAGCTGGCTAGTAATGTCTTGTTTGAGGTCTTCTTTGAGTTCCTCAATTGAGGCGGCGATGGAGGAATGAATGTTTTTATTAATGGTGGAAATATAGGCACTGAGTTGTCTCGCTTCTTGTTGGGTCTCTATGAAATTAGATTGCAAGGTATTGAAGTGAGCTTCCAAGTCTTGGCTATGGGTATGAGCCATGATGACGAGGGAACCGAAAAGGGGTGGGTAGGGTCAAAAAATTTCCTGAAAAATGATAGGCATGAATGTGATAAGGGAGAAGAGATAAATCCAATGGAATAGGTCTCAAATAATGGTGCAACAAAATCCAGGCTGATCCATAGATAGGTGTTGTCTGATGCGCTACCACTCGAAGGGGTACCAATAGGGGTTACAAGGGTGGCCAACATATGTGTGTTTAACTACCACTTGTATTTCCTACGTGTATGAATCTCTGACTGCGGGTTTATGCGCGTAACAACAGATCTCTATAGCTTAAAGATGTCGAAATATGTCTCTACCCTGAAAAAAAAATTACCCACAATTTTCTGTCGAGGAAAGTGCTCTGATTCCACTTGTAATATTCCAGATATAAAAAGTATGCATATAAAAATAAAATACTAGAAATGGAAGATGAACAACAATATAACCAGAACAACACCACAATAATACCAAAATGATACCATAATAACACCAGAAAGAGAACTTTGATTACTGAGAGCAATGTTCACTTTCCTCTTCGAGGGGGCAACCTCCAACATAGTAGAGCTCTATTACAATAATATCTAAGACAAATGTTCTCATACCCTCGACTCCTATTTATACTAAATATGTCTATCAAAAGAACCATCTAGAGGAAGGTCCTTCTATAAGCGGAAGCTTCTATTAGGTCTTCTTACATTCGACTTATTCTTCCTTATTGCTAGGCCTTATTAATATTGACCTTTATTACATCAGAATATAATATTCTACCTACGTGAGGGGTTAGGTCCCTAACATGCAGAGCTTAACCAACTCAGTACTAAATAGATTCTCAATTAGGTATTCATAGCTTCTTTTGTAGCAATTAGATAAAACAAGGTCCTCATTTAACCATAAATGATTATGGTTGGAATCATTGCTTAAAAGAGTATCTTAGTTAGTTTCATTCCTAGCATTAAAGTCTCCTAGAAGGAGGATATTACCTTCATTTTTCAAAGTGTAAATATCTTGTTATAAATTAGTATAGGGACAATTTCTATCTATATTTGTTTTCTTATAAAAAGTAGAATTAATAGGTGCAAAATAACAAATTGATATATACGTCTTCTTAGCATTGGTGTCTAGAATTTCTATCAAATGTACTGATTGAGAGGGTCTATCTTATGAAGTTGAATGTGAGAAGAAATTTTCTTTCTAATATAACAAGCTATGCCTCCTATCTCTCTACAATAGTAATTTTTGTTCCAAGCCGACCATAAGACAAATCCTTCTATGTTAGGGACCTTAGACTCTTCATGCTCCCAAGTTTCAACTAGACAAATAATATCAATATCACTCAACATCCAACTTATCATATGACCTTTGCACCATGGAAAGCCATGATAGTTCCAAAAAATGATCCCAAGTGTCCCAAATTCCTATTTATTATTAATCATTGGGTCTCTGTCCCTAACAATAGATTTTCAATTTCTAATTATTTTCCATTTTCATTCTTTCTTTGCTTCTTTTACCCTTTGAACTTCCATTCTTAATTCAACTTGGTCTTCGGGAATGAGGTGTTCATTTATAAATATTCCTGACCCTTTTAAGCTCGAAGATTTACTAAGTATCCTATATTTATGGTCATTACAACTTACTTTGAAACGTATCAACCTATTTTTATGATTAATTATTTTTCCTAGCCTCTTTGCTTCTAAGAGGTAAGTTGTTTCAATTTGTGATTTATTTTTTAATTCTTCATTTACTATTGCTAGTGTATCCTCCTCTTGTTGTTCTTTTATACCAAAAATTATGAGGTTCAAGGCTCTTTTATTATGCTCATGTTCCAATTCGATTAGCTTATTCATTTCCTCTTTGATGGATTTGATATCCAATTTGTTTTCTAGATTACTGAGGGTCAAATTGTTAGTTAGTTTTTCTTCTAGCTCTTTAATCACATCTCTCAAGTTGTGATTTTCTTTAACCTCTCATTCTTGGGTTGATTGTTTTTGTTTTTCCATTTCTTGAATCCTATCCTCCATTGTTTGTAATTGACTCTTGAAGACTAACAATCTATCTTATATTTGAGATTGAATGGTATCTTTTAAGAGCCTAATTTTTTTTATCAAACATTGCTTCAAGCTCTATTTGGAGTTTTAGGTCTCTTTCTTCACTCCTTTTTTCTAATGATTCTAAATCTAATTGGCATTTGGCATTTTTTCTTATTTTTTCGAATGATTCCATATAATCGTAAAGGCTCTCTCCTTTTTTTAATTAGAAAAATAAAAAATATATATTAAAATTTAATATGTAAAAAATATTTATTAACAATAATAAAAATAAAATAAAGTTTTTGAGAGAAATTTTTTTTCACTTAAATTACATTAAAAAGGTATAACCATCGGTCCATACAATATTTCATTTTGCTTTTCAAATATTATAAATTCTTCGAATTATTTTTCTTAAGTGGAAGAACACCAATAAAGACTTTCAAATTTTTCCTTCTCATGGAGGACCACCAATAAAGACACTCTTTCAAAACAAAATATTTTCATGGTAGACCACGACTCAAGTAGAGGACCACCGATAAAGACTCTCAATTTTTTCCTTCTAGTGGAGGACCATTGATAAATACTCGTAAGTTTTTTTTCTTCTAGTGTGTTGTTCCTGAGTTTACACCAAGGCTTAAAGTATAATCTCAGGCATCAGGAAATGAGGAAAAAGTTTCAATGTTTTCCTTTCACCACCTAAATAACAAGAGGAAGTTCTTTAAAAGGAATTAATATTATAACAGCTCAGACGTTGTTTCCCGCACCTGAGTTAAATTTGAAATATCGAATGTATTGAAAGAAAAACATAAAGCTGTTAATCAAAGAAGGGCATCAATTGTTGAAGAATCTTACTTTGCAACAGAAGAAGAAAGTGAGTGATGTAACCTTTGATGAAGTGTAAAATATAGTATCTAATTAACAGGCAGGTCTTGTATTAACTAACAGTGAATACAAAGTAAAATATGTTTGTTATTAGATTACTAAGGGAAATATAACCACAGTAGATGTTGTACTAAATTGTGATTTAAACATTCATCAAATAAAAGTATATGAAAGTATGTTGGAATATGGAAAGGCAAAAGAACACATAACTCAGAATAAACGAGATGTAGAATCTATGTTCTGTATTTGTATTAATTCTCAATAAAGAGAGTCTTCTCCTTTACAATCAGAAAAAAGAAGCCCTTGGCCCTTTCTCAAAATGTATATTTATACAAGATTTAAGCGTTTGTAATTCTATCATCTAAAAGTTTGAGTTACAAATGAGAAGGTGAAACACTTCACTTCATTTTCCCTTGACGTCTCTCATGTTGCATGATGTTCTCCTTTCTTTGTCTCCTAGCTCCAAAATAAGGTGGTACGTGCAACTGTATTATTGGCCTCTAGAAGTTTTCCCTTTCCCCTATTTAATACATATGATACATCTTTCTACCAACTGGGCTATCAACTTGGAAGGTTCTAATTGGTCATTTTCCTCGAAAATGTAACACTTATTTTCCAACTGTGGCAATCTTTCTCCTATTTGCCCATCTTCTATGATGATAGATAGTAGTTCATGTAGATTTGGATTTATTAACCATTTATCTATTTGAGCAATATCGACCCATCTTATCTGAGATATTTCAACTTGGTCTCTTTCCACATTTTCCTTAATATCTAGTAGATTCTTGACTATGTTAGTTTTACCCAACGTTCCAGAGCTACTTCCTTTATCAAGATCTAACAATTTTATATTTAATAGGACAAATGTTTCTTCACGAGAATCTCTCACCTCTTTAGCCATTTTTCTGTTTTTTGCTATGTTGTGCTCCCATGCCTTAAGAAAGATGTTACCTTTGGTTTTCTCTAGAATGGTTAATCTGGAATCAATGACCATTTCCTCTTTTGTTGTCACTATAATAGCCTCCTGGAAAGAACCTAGAGCCACCTTAGCTTTTCTTTCTCTTAAGGTGATATTATTTAGTGCTTGATCTATCATCTGAAAATGATTCTGGATTATTTCTACTTTAGAAAGTAGACCTTGTTGAGATGCCTCTATTTCACTTCGTATTTCCTTGGCTTGGGTTTGGAATACTGCTATATCTATGACCTAACTTTTAGTAGAACTTAATTTAGATTGTAGTTGTTTTATTCACTCCGCTTGTTGATCAGCCCGTGGTTGGATTATTACAGCTGACTGGTGCATTTTCTCGAGTTTGGATTTGAGCTGTTCAACTTGATGTTGGTTGGCTTCTCTAGCTTGTTCAAGTTCTTTTCTCGCCTCATTCCTAGCATTTCTCTCTACAGTTGTTATCTGAGACTGTAATTTCTTAATCAACATGTCTTTTTGTTTGAACCGTTCCTTCAAGGTTCCCACTGAATATTTTTTGGTTGTTGCATAAGCCCCCAATGTCCCTGCTACCTCTTCAGTGAATTCTATTTCTTCTAAGGCTTATCCATCATTTAATACTCTGTATGTTTTAGCTGCTGCACTTGCCCTTTGGTGTGTTTCTCGCTTCACCACAACTTTCCTTTTCTTTCTAAAAAAGAAATACCTAGGAGGTAATTCATCTATAGAGATAGGTGTTAAGCCTTCTTTGAATATCATTCTTGCATCCGGGTTACACCTGTTTGACTGTAAGGGTGTGACAGATGGAATGGGACTGTTGATTTTTTTGAGTGATTGTTTCATGGTAGCTTATGTGGCCGGTTCATTTGATGTAAGAGACGGTGTGTCTCCTACCCCTTTCGAGGGTATCTATGCTTGACCTTTGACATGTTTACCTAGTGTATCTATTTCTGGGGGTCCTTCTTCTTGGTTCAGGATCTCGGTTTCCTGGTTTGAGGTCTCAGTTTCCTCTGTGTTTCCCTGAGTCTCTTGTTTGCTAGAGCTTGTAGTTGTTGAACTTTTGGTTTTTGTTTGTTTTATATCAGGGGATGTTGAGACTTTTCCCTATAAAACTTTGGGGAGGCCACTTCTCCTATGTTCCTGAAATTTGTAAAATTCGATCATCCCTTTGGGCGGAAGAGCTCGGACCCAACTTAAAACTTTTGAGTAGGATCTCTCTCCTCAGAAAATATCTTCATGAGGAGATTTTTCGTGTTCGTATCTTTTTAAACCACAACTTTCCATGTGGTTACATACGACCTTATTAGGGTCATGTTTCTTGAGTACAATGTCTACTAGTTTCATTTCCTCTAAGGTCGTGGCCTCTACTCTTGCATGGCCAAAATATAATAAAGAAAATGTACCAATGTGCAGGGGAAAAAATGGCCATACCTTTTTCTGAACTCCTTTAAGTTCTTTGTTGATACCGTCAAGCACAGTTTGCCTGGAAATTTCGTGACATATTAGCTTGTCTAGTATGAATAGAGGCAGGGCATATGGGGGAACCGAGCAGCCCAAAACCCTAATATAAGAGAATCGTTCTTCAATGTACCAGTCTACCACACTTCCTAGATTGACTAGTTTGTACATTGCATGTAGATGCTCTGGCTGAAAGGACCCAAAAACCACCTTCTGGGAATTGAATATTGTTCTGGTTGGGGCATCTACGTGATCCAATGCCCATCCAAGCATATCATTATAGGGTAAGAGTCGTGGCCTTGTTGCTACCTTGTGCATCCCTGATTGAGCAACCACCTTGTATTTGATAGACACATATTCCTTCTTGTTGTTTCTCGATTCGTCTGGGCAGCTTACTAGCTTGTATTGCAAGGTGTTGAAAA
Source organism: Picea glauca (assembly GCA_000966675.3). Taxonomy (NCBI): domain Eukaryota; kingdom Viridiplantae; phylum Streptophyta; class Pinopsida; order Pinales; family Pinaceae; genus Picea; species Picea glauca. The sequence continues at coordinate 239,234 of JZKD02S2178099.1, read as the reverse complement.
CATGTGTCCATGTTTTGACTATGTCAATGTTTCTAGGTGAGGTATCAGAAAGAATATCTGAAATCTAGCCTGAACTTTCACCAGTTATTTTGGGCGCTTTCCATGGAGCCATGATACAGATTCTTGAAATTATATATGTTGTCATAGAGGATGAAAATATAAACAATGGTTATCTTGATAAGATGACTCTATGAACACTAGAATGAAATTTTAACTAATGACAAAAATCTTTTCACATTGAGCACTCTAGTCTGCGCGGGTCCTTGCTGACACAACGTTTAATTCTTTTAATAGAAATATCTGGTAGATAAAGCAAGATCTTATTTCCAATCATTCCTCTAATATGATTATAAATGTCACAAATGTTTGATATTTCGTGACTTGGGAGAATCAAAGAGTATTTAATTTCGGCCTGTAAGTTTTACAAGGTAAAAGGTTTTTTAAGATGTTAATTAGTCTAGTTTAAACCTTTAATTAATCGTGACTAGTTCTTAATCGTTTTTCAAAATTTGTAGTCTCGGGTGATTTTACTCTTGATTTCGAGCTATGAATCCCAAATTTATGAATATGCAATTTGATTAATTAAATTTAATCAGGCTTAAGTTTTCAATTAATTGTGATAAATTTGGAAATTTCGCAACCTCGGATATCGGGGCTATAAGTTGTTGTTCAAGGAAAATATTTTGAATCGTGAAGTCACGATAACAATTAATTATCATTAATTATCATTAGTTTTATGATTAATTAGGTTTATCTTAAGTCACTTTCGCAACTTCACACATCGGGACATTCAATGGTTGTTTGAGGTGTGACTCCCGACTCGTGAAGGCGCGATGTATTAAATTAGTGATAATCGATCTTTAATTCTTTGATGATCATGATTAAACATAAACCAACATTGTTATTTCACATGTCAGGGCATTGATATCTTCGACATATTGGGTCGTTATATCAGCGAAATCCCAAAATTTGATATTTGAGGTTTATCGTTGACGTTTTGTCGTTTAAAAGGTAGGCAGCTTCCAATCCTTTAATATATGGAATATTTGGAAAATATGTGTGTTCCAACATAGGCTGCAACTAGGGATCTCATCTCCTTATGGGTCGAGAAGAATAGTAGACCAAGTGCCTTTATTGGGTAAATGGAGTCATTACTTTACTTTTACGAAACACCTTAAAAACAAAGGGTACATAGAAAAATTTAAGGTTTCATCTTTATCTCTGAAAGATTTCAAAACATAATCGTTCACTAATCCAAAGTTTAGGATTTATCAAAGACCTCCTCTTCCCTAAATCTAATTTCAGATCTTCTTAATATAATCAAAACAACCTTAAAACTTCCAACAGATTCTGTTGATCTTGCTTGCATCAAGGTGAAGTAATTTCAGTGTTTTTAATTAGGGAGTCTGGCGTGAACTTAGGATGTAGATCTAGTTTAAAAGAAAACTAATTACCAGAGTATAGTATAATTCATGTCTAATAGCCTTACAAATATCTTAGACATTGCTTCACTTCCAACGAGCCTATTCAATACCCCGGTGAAGTTATTTGATCCCCTTTATTGAATTTCCTTTCACCACTTCAATTTGTAACTTTGCATTTAAATGCTGAGATGAGGGCAATCATTTTATGAATTTCCTTTCATCATATCTTTTTTGGACTAGATGGGAGCAATCATTTATGAATTTCCTTTTACCATCTGTCTCATATTTTTTTCTTTTAAAACATGAAGTGGCGGCAATCAACTTTGTATAAAGTATACTCGGGGTGATATCTGTTTATCATTTAGCAACAATAGTCTATTTACTCACATTTATTACTCTGGACTAGTCTTCTTTTAACCTTCAAAACATCTTAGTCTACAAGAAAATGCTTATGGGGGATTTTATTTCCAGGGGCCCTCTTTGAGCAAGACAAAAACCTGTTAAAAGAACTAAGAGAGTTAGGATTAGCTTATACATACTTTTATTCATTAGAAGTTCGAGGAGCTGTGAGGACCTGCCCTTTTTTCAAATATTAGTTTGTCAGCCTTCAGAGTTAAAGTGTGACCCCTCTTTTCTTTGTGGAGATCATGGGAAGGCATCTGAAATCAAGGAGGGCGACACAAAAATTTGAGCAGGGTGACAACAGGGAGTTTCAGATTTCATAAACGTAGTTGTTATAACGCAATCCTGACTCTTGAAACTTTTCTTTGGGGTCACTCTACTTATTTAGTTTATTTTAATTATTTTTATCTTATCTAGAGATTTTTTTTTATAATTTATGGTCAAATTGTGTTCTTTTGATCATTCATCGGGCGAGTATCTTCATACCTATGAGACCGTTGTTGCACCTAGGTGATATTCCTTGGAAATCTAAACAATTCAGAGGTTCATACCTTTGATTTACCACTTCATTATCATCTAAGTAAATTATTTTTTATCACTTGTTTCGAGAGAATCAATTTCCTGATATACGACCATCCATTTTTCTTCTTTTTGATGTTTGGGCTGTAGACAAGAATTCTGCATGAAAACAACATAAAAAGCGTCAGGGTTTTGATATTCATAGAGTTCAATGTGTTAAGTATTTTATATTTCTATTTCTAGGAGATCACTAACCTTCTTTATTTGCGGTGGAAGTAAAACTTACCGAAAAACTATAAAAACAGAAAACGCAAACTGGTATATATAGTGGGATTTTGGAAATCATTTATTGCATAAAGTGCTTCAGATAATGCTCGTTGATAGGGGTGTTGAGGATTTTACCATCCAGATTTTCTAGAATAAATTAATTCTTCCCTTCAGATGATGTGACTTTGAATGGTCCATACCAGATATGATCGAATTTTCCATGCTTTGTTGAGTCTTCCCTCCTAGCATCCCATTTCAAAACCAAATCACCAAGGAGGAATTTACTGTCTTTAGCCTTATGATTAAATAGGGATAACATATTGTCATGATATTTCTGAAGTTTTTCGTCTACTTCATCCCTATTTTGCTGAACTTCGATCAGTTGATTTATTCTCCTTGTCACATGATTTGGTTCTTCTTTTTCATATTTCCAAAGTTTCATCACAGGTAGAGCCAAATTTATGGGTAATACCACATCAGTCCCATATACCATTTGAAATGGAGAAGTACCAATCGATTTCTTGGTGCCTATCCGATTTGCCCACAAAGCGTATTTCAAATGCACATGCTAGGATTTTTTGTTTTTCGTTCAACACCTTCTTAATTATTGTGATTAAGATTTTGTTTGATGATTCATCTAGCCCATTGCCTTGGGGGTAGTATGTCGTAGAATTACCCAGTATAATATTGTATTTTTGGAAAAATCTAACCATTGCCATAGATTTGAATCTCTGGGCATTATCTGTAACTATCTTTTGGGGACAGCCAAATCTAGATAATATGTTTTCTTCCAAGAAATCTATCACCACTGAATCTATCACTTTTTTGGTCAGAATAGCTTCTACCAATTTGGTGAAATAATATGTAACCGTCAGGATCCATTTGTGTTGAATGCTGGAATGTGGATTAATTTCACCTATAAAATCCAACCCCCATTGTTGAAACGGGGCTTCCATTTTAACCGGGACCAAAGGTAGTGCTGGGAGTTTCTGCTTGCCTGCAAATAATTTGCAAGAGTTATAGGCTCTAACTTTGGCATTCACATATGTGAATAATTTGAACCAATAATATCCTACTCTCAGGATTTTATAAGCTGTTTCTCTCCATGCATGATGTCCTCCACACACTCCTTCGTGAAATTGATTTATGACCCTTTTTGTTTCTGATTCTACTAAACAAACTAGTAGAAAACGTAGACGGTCTTTCCAATACAATTGGCTTTCGGAGATACAATACTTTACCGCATGCAATTTCAATGTCTTGGCCTTAGACGTAGACATATCGTTTGGGAATTTCATAGTCAAAATATAAGATACTATGTCTTTATACCAACACGAAGATGCAGACTTCTCTTCGATTTTTGTTGTAGCTATTTGGCCATCGAATACATCTATGTCCAAATATCCTTCGTACTCTTGTGGGTTATTTATTCCAAGCTCTCTAAAATTTGATTCGGCTAGTAACTTAGCCAAACCATGTCCCTTTACTAGCTTTGTTAGTTTCACCTCTAGATCAAATTCTTGAATTTTAGCAAGCCATCAGCCTCTCTTCCTGTCACTATCAAGCTGAACCAATATATCCTTAACGGAACTGGTGGGTACATATGCAATGATCTTGGAGTGTAGAACGTAGGTTCTGAAAGCCTTTAGTGCCTTCACCATAGCATATGCCTACTTTTCCATTATGTCGTACCTCAACTCTGCATCTCTAAGGCTTTTACTGAAGAATGCTATTGGTTGTTTGAAACCTTCTTCATTCTTCTGGAGGAGTACCACCGTAATTGTCTGTTCGGATGCAAACAAAAAGATAAAAAATTCTTTCAGATAATCAGGGCTTGCCAATCCAGGCGCTTCTATAATTTTCTTGATGTGTTCCAATGATGCTTTAGCTTCAGCCGTCCATTTAAATTCGTTGTTCTTCTTGAGCATATCTGTGATCAATTTCACGATTTTAGTGAAGTTCGGGATAAATCTTCTCAAAGAAATTACTTTTCCTAAAAATTACTGAATTTCTTTAACATTTCTAGGAATATTTATAGTTTCTATAGCTTCGACCCTTTTAGGGTCAATTTTAATTCCATCCTGAGATACAATATGGCCCAATAGTTTACCTTCTTACATTGCAAAGTGATATTTCTTGGGATTTAAATACAAACCAAATTTGTGGCATTTCTCGAATGTCTGCTTGAGGTGTATCACATGATCTTCATCAGATTTGGAAAAAACGGTTAGATCATCAAGACAAGTAACAACGAATTTATCTCTTTCACCGATGAAGGTGATGTCCATAGCTCACTGGAAAGTAGCACCTGCATTCATCAAACCAAATGGCATTTTTTCATACATAAAGGTACCCCATGTGGTGGTGAACGCAGTTTTTTATTTATCATCCTCATTGACAACAATCTGATTGTAACCCGAAAAACCATTGATCATTACAATTCTATTTTATTCGACCACTTTTTCTAGAACATGATCCATTTTGGGTAGTGAATAATTGTCTTTGAGAGATTATCTATTTAGATTCCTAAAATCTACACACAGTCTGATTTCTTCGTTCTTCTTTCTAACCGAGACCAAGTTAGCTACCCACTCAGAGTACCTAAGTGGTACAATTATTTTAGCATCCGGGAGCTTTTTGACTTCCTTTTCGATCATAGGCAATAATATGGGATTGATTTTCCTAAGCTTATGCCTGAAAGGTTTAACACTTGGCTTTAAAGGAATCTTGTGTTTGATCACAGTGGTGTCATAAGTTCTTAGCTCATCATAAGACCAAGAAAAAACGTCTTTATATTGCTTGAGTAAATATACATACCTATCTTTCATCTCAGGGGGAAGATACTTCAATACTTTCACTATTCTAGGATTTTCCTTGGTGCCTATATCACAATCTTTGACTTCTTCTGGCTGAGGTTGCAAGGTATAATTTAATGGTATGTCAATGTGGTCAAATAATATTTCCAGAGGGATCATACCTTTAGGGATTTGATTATTTTTTAGTACTAACATGGGGTGATTTGTGATATTTTCTTGGAACTCTTGAGGGTCCTCGCCTTCTTGCATAAACCAACCATGGTCGTTTTGGTTTTCTTGATCAATGTGCATTTCAGAAAAGTCTTCCACCATTTCAAGGAATTTTCTGATTTTTTCATCATCTTCGAACACCTGCCAGTGTTGTATATTTTTTGGTATGGAGGGTATGTGCCTCATCTCTATGTGATACTTTAGTTTAAAATTTGTAGGAGGTACGAAATTTGAGGCTGCTTTGGCTAATGAATCAACTTGCAGATTCTATGTACGAGGAATGTAATGAACCTTAACCGATGAGAAAAAAAATTCCATCAAATCCCAGGCATATTTTTTATAAGATCTCAACCGTGGGTGTTTGGCCTAGTATTGTTGATTTACTTTCTTCACAATTAATTTCGTGTCTCCATAGACTTCCAAGTTTTTTATGTTTAACTTCATGGCATCTTCTAACCCTAAGACCAAGGCTTCATACTCGCATACATTATTCGTGTAATCTATGTCCCATTGTAGTCTTTAAGAGAAAGGAATAATAAACTCATCTCCAGGTGCTACAAAAAGTACTCCTGCTTCTGCTCCTTCACATGATGAAGCACCATCGAAATACACTTTCCAAATTCGGGTACTATATACACTTTCATTTATTTTTTCTGTTTTATTTTCTTCTGTACAATTTTCTTCTGCACATTTATTTACATCATCATCAATTGATAAAAAAAAAATTCCTAGATCATGATCAGCGACATAAACAGGGTAATTATTAGGATTAAGCGGATTGCTTACTGTATATGCCAGTCATGTTTCCCTGTACAATCGAGTGAACTGTCCATCAAAAATGGGAATCGTGTCATATGTCATGTCTAGCTAAAGAGATCCCCCAAGCTTAGTGCCCCAAGACCTGGATAATAGAAAACCATACTTCGGAGGTATATCAACAATATCCATCAGAACACTTTTTACGGGAATATGTGCAATATTTACCACTAAGTCTTTGATCATGCCCATACATTTAAATTTTCTCGAATCAAATGAATACAGGTCTCCGTAAGGCCTAGTAATTTCGATTTCAAGACCAAGTCTATCCATAATAGCCTTGGGCATCATGTTATGTGAAGCTCCCGAATCCATCATGAAAGTATGTAGAAGACGATCATGCACATTTAGCGTAATGTAGAAAGGAGTGATGATATCTCTGGCACCTTCGAAATGAGGACCAAAAATTATATTAGGCTTATCATCTTCCAAATTTATAACGTCAGCCTAAATTTCTACATATGAAAAACTTATCATTTTGGTGATTTTCTTTTGGTAAACATGGTTCTTTTCCAGTTCAACTAGAGGTATTGGTATCTTGATTTTGTTCATCTCATTTTCTAGGATGAAACCTCCTATGATCTTGTTGGTTTCTCTGATTGGGACTTTAGTCTCCTTCTTTTCTAATTTATTGGTTTGCATTGCTTTATTTTCAACTGTTTTTGTTTTTGTTGTCTGCGTTTTCTTTGTTTGGATCCCATCTCCTTTAATTTTTGTGTTTTATATTTCATTCTCTTTTCGATCCAGCTGATATATTTTGCCTCTCAGTAGGATTTTCTTTGGTTGGTTAGTTGTTATGTTTTTATCTTTAGACCTTAGATTATACTTATGTTGGAGCTCTACCATTATAGTATCAACAATTCCTTGGCACACAGACTTTTCTATATTAATTATATTGTTGTCTTCATTAGACTGGTGTTCTGTAATTAAAGACCTATCATAATCTTGTCTAGTCAGATGAGGTTGCCGACAATCATCACAGATATTATTCATATCTTCCTCTAAATCCTCAAATTCTTGCGTTTCATTTCCTCCTATAAAATTTTCATTTTTTAAAGCAGTTTGAACCTTTTGATCTTCACTTTTAATTTGTCTTTGTTGTACTTGAGGATTAGGGTTCCTCTTGAATTATCTCTTGACAAACTGATCTGCTTTAGATTGATCTAGTTCCATCCTTGAAATTTTATTTCATAGTTCTTTGATTATCTTTTCCATATCATCCATTTTATCATCTACAGACCTCCCAGATCCGAAGGGTCCTGCTTGTTCCCTAAATTGTTTAGTTTCTTTGTTTCCTATTTCCACTTTTTCTCTTAACTTTCCAGAAGCCATCATATTTGACTCAATCTCTATCGAATCATCTTGCATTCAGGTAAGTTCGACAACTCTCCTTTCTCTCAGTAATAGTGTGAAATCTGCTTCGAAAGCCCCTGTGAAAGTTACCTTTGCTATAGGCTGAGAAGGTTTAACTTCAACTGGGATCTTCTTAGATAATTTATTAAATATTTGAATGAATTCAATAAGAGTTTCTGAATTTTTCTTCCTTAAAGCTCCAAATTCAGTTAAGTAATATAGGTGATCCTTTCTCTCACCCCATTGTCTGAGGAAAGAGTTTTCTAACTCATCATAGGATCCTATCGAACCTTCGGCCAGACCTCAAAACCAGGTTCTCACCTGTCCTTCGAATGTCTAGACAAACAACTGTGAATACACGTCTTTGTGCTTGAAACCAAGAATATCCGTGAATTGATCAAAGAAATTTATATGTTCGGTTGCAGTTAGGTCTCCTTTCCCCGTAAACATTGGCAGGTTTTTCATGTAGTTTTCAGGTAAATCATAAAGGGGAACTGGAAGTACCAAAGGAACGTATCTAGCAACTACTTTGGTGAAAATTCTAGGGGGTGGAGGTGGCCCATGACCGCCCCCTCCTCCTCCTCTGGCAACAGCCATAGATATCCTAGGAGAGTGAACTAGAAAATTATAAAGAGGGTTTTCGAAGACGTACAATGATATTTTAACTTTTTCAGGATGGGGTGAGAAAGGTTCTAATAATTGTTTATCAGGAGATGAAAAAACTAAAAAAGGGGGAAACGAGAGACGGGGGCTCGAATCTTCCGATTTGTAGGATATGTAAACGGGAGAACCTGCATGAGTTCAATTCGAGTGTATGATATATTCTTCAAGACTTTGTGAGGTTGGGAATTTTATCTCGAGGACTGATGGAATATCAATCGAAGAGGTATTTACTATAAGTTTCTTACCTTCACTTATACGAGAAGTAGTTGAATAAGCTTCATTCTTGATTTCAGGTGAAAATAATTCAGGGTTTACGGTTTCAACTTCAACTATGTTAGTTGATGTTTCTCCAAAAAGGGTCTGGGTAGAAACTTCTTTTGAAGTCAATGGTTCAAGTGGAATCTTAGTCTTCGACTAGGTAGATTTAGGTTGGTAAACCACAATGGTTTTCTTAAGGTATCCTCTTGGTTTTAGAATTTTTTTGAGGTTGGAAACAGGCGTGGTCTGCTTGTCATCTGGGTTTTGTCTAGTATTCCTTCGACCAGATGCCAACATTTTTTCTTGTGCAGTTGCCAAGTGAATAATGAGAATTAGCCTTTAAAATGAATTGAATATTTGTTCACTATGAAAGAGAGAAACTTACCAATGTCGTTCTCCTAGGGAAAAATAACTTTGTTTCTTCGTCCCCGACAATGGCACTTGATCTAAAAATGAAGAAGACTTGATAAACTTGATTAAATTAATTGCAAGTGAAATGTTATGTGTTTAAAGCAACAGGATCAATTTGCAACACATAATAAAGGATTACTTATGTAGCAATAAACATAGACAGTAGCATAAAACATTGAAAATCAACACATAAACACAACAACTTGATAAAGGAGTTCACCCCACTCCGGGCTACATCTCCTAGTCCAGCCTCCAAATGGATCTTTTATATTAAATTGATCAAAGTGCTTAAAAACATGCCTTACAATGCTCAAATTGCCAAACTGACTGCTCCAATGGCTCCGCAACGTCCCAAAACCCCTGTCTGGGCTCTTTCGGCACCTGAAACGGTCGAAAAATGAAGAAGATAGCCTCCTTGAAGTTCTCCCCTTCAACTATGTTGTCTCTGGTTCTACAATTCGCACCCTTGTGCTTCAAACCTAGAACACACGCTCTTTAAAGCGGAAAAATCAAGACCCGTACACAACCGCGCACTGGTACAAATCGTAGAACGGTTAGGGCGCCTCCAGCCCCTAACAGCCTCGGCACTGAGTCATATGGCCATAAGACCAAAGGCTGGGCGCAAAAGTCGTTTGACCATTTGAAAATCGTGCAAACGGATTTAACCGCGCGCAATACAAAACGTATTACCCCAAACCCGCGCGTATTAAACTTGTGTTAAAGGTTCAAATCCCGTGTGTATGGTTTAACACACGGTTATACCATATAACATACAATGTATTTGTAATACAATATATTACAACGAAAATGCGCGCCGAAATTTTATGCTATGGTCATATATATGTTTACATATAGCCACGGGTCGGGGCTAAGCCCCGGCTCGACCCCCCTTTCCAACATAACACAATGCAAAATTAAATACAATGTTTCCCGCCTTCTTAACAAGGAACAAACGACGGAAAGTTGGCTAGCGGAGTTTCAATAGGGCTTTTTACTGTGGGGGAGGTCCGGGGGTCGAACCCCACGGACTCCCCATGTCATTTTATATATATATATACAACCATATGAACCAGTCATATAGGGACACGTGGCACCAATGGGTTGGGCCACGTGTCCACCCCTTATTGGCTACCATTGACACGTGTCAACATCCGATTCGTTGTCAACCGTCCAATAAAAATGCGCCATGTCTTCCCTCTGCCATTTCAGCATGATGGTACGGCCCTCCACGTGGCTGTACGTACAGTACGGACAGGTACAGTCAGCATCCCAAATTTTTACCTTTTTGGCTTGGCGGTCAGATCGCGATATCTCCTCCATACGGACTCCGTTTGCAAAAGTAAATATACCACCGGAATCAGGAAAACGAGACGGATGCAATGGCACTGTTTTCGTCTCATTCCGAGCACTTTGAAAATTGAGCAAAATTTGATCCCCTGATCACACCTCCCCATTAGGAAGCTTTTGGACCTCCAAAAGACT
>JZKD02S2178099.1:197423-223865 GCA_000966675.3 Picea glauca | reverse complement strand
TATATATATATATATATATATATATATATATACAACTATATGAACCAGTCGTATAGGGACACGTGGCACCAATGGGTTAGGCCACGTGTCCACCCCTTATTGGCTACCATTGACACGTGTCAACATCCGATTCATTGCCAACCGTCCAATAAAAATGCACCACGTCTTCCCTCTGCCATGTCAGCATGATGGTACGGCCCTCCACGTGTCTGTACGGACTGTACGGACAGGTACAGTCAGCATCCCAAATTTTTACCTGTTTGGCTTGGCGGTCAGATCGCGATATCTCCTCCATACGAACTCCGTTTGCGAAAGTAAATATACCGCCGGAATCAGGAAAACGAGACGGACGCAATGGCACTATTTTCATCTCATTCTGAGCACTTTGAAAATTGATCAAAATTTGATCCCCTGATCACACCAAAAAGATGTTGTTCCTGAGTTTATACCAAGGCTTAAAGTATAATGTCAGGCATCAGGAAATGAGGAAAAAGTTTCAATGTTTTCCTTTCACCACCTAAATAACAAGAGGAAGTTCTTTAAAACGAATTAACATTATAATAGCTCGGAGGTTGTTTACCGCACCTAAGTTAAATTTGAAATATCGAATGTATTGAAAGAAAAACATAAAGTTGCTAATCAAACCAAGGCATCAATTGAAGAATATTACTTTGTAACAGAAGAAGAAAGTGAGTGATGTAAACTTTGATGAAGTGTAAAATATAGTATCTAATTAATGGGCAGGTCTTGTATTAATTTATAGTGAATACAGAGGAAAATCTGTTTGTTATTAGATTACTAAGTGAAATATAACCACAGTAGATGTTGTACTAAATTGTGATTTAAGCATTCATCAAATAAAAGTATATGAACGTATGTTGGAATATGGAAAGACAAAAGAACACATAACTTAGAATAAACGAGATGTAGAATCTCTGGCCTGGATTTGTATTAACTCTCAATAAAGAGAGTCTTCTCCTTTACAATCAACAAAAATTAGCCCTTGGCCCTTTCTAAAAATGTATATTTATACAAGATTTAAGAATTTGTAATTCTATCATCTAAAAGCTTGAGTTACAAATGAGAAGGTGAAATGCTTCACTTCATTTTCCCTTGACATCTCTCATGCTGGCAAGACGTTCTCCTTTCTTTGTCTCCTAGCTCCAAAATAAGGTGGTATGTTTCACTTCATTTTCCCTTGACGTCTCTCATGCTGGCAGGACGTTCTCCTTTCTTTGTCTCCTAGCTCCAAAATAAGGTGGTACGTGCAACTGTATTATTGGCCTCCAAAAATTTTCCCTTTCCCCTGTTCAATACATATGATACATCTTTCTACCAACTGGGCTATCAACTTGGAAGATTCTGTTTGGTCATTTGCCTCGAAAATGTAACACTTATTTTCCAGTTGTGGCAATCTTTCTCTTATTTTCCCATCTTCTATGATGATAGACAGTAGTTGTATATTTGGCTTTATTAACCATTTATCTATTTGAGAAATGTCGACCTGTCTTATCTGAGATATTTCAACTTGGTCTCTTTCCACATTTTCCTTAATATCTAGTAGATGTTTGACTATGTTAATTTTACCCAACGTTCCAGAGCTACTTCCTTTATCAAGATCTAACAATTTTTTATTTAGTAGGCCAAATGTTTCTTCACAAGAATCCCTCACCTCTTTAGCCATTTTTTTGTTTTCTTCTATATTGTGCTCCCATGCCTTAAGAAGGATGTTACGTCTGGTTTTCTCTAGAATGGATAATCTGGAAGCAATGACCATTTCCTCTTTTGATGTCGCTATAATAGCCTCCTTGAAAGAAACCAGAGCCACCTTAGCTTCTCTTTCTCTTAAGGTGATATTATTTATCGCCTGATATATCATCTGAAAATGATTCTGGATGATTTCTACTTTAGAAAGTAGACCTTGTTGAGTTGCCTCTATTTTACTTCGTATTTTCTTGGCTTGGGTTTGGAATACTGTTATATATATGACCAAACTTTCAGTAGAACTTAACTTAGATTGCAGTTGTTTTATTAACTCCATTTGATGATCAGCTTGTGTTTGGATTATTAGAGTTGGCTAGTGCATTTTCTCGAGATGAGATTTGAGCTTTTCGATTTTCTATTAGTCGGCTACTCTGGCTTGTTCAATATCTTTGCTCGCCTCGTTCCTAGCATTTGTCTCTACAACTGCTATATGAGACTGTAATTTCTTAATCAATATGTCTTTTTGCTTGAAATGTTCCTTCAATGTTCCCACTGAATATTGGTTGGTTGTTGCATAATCCCCCAATGTCCCTGCTACCTCTTCGGTGAATTCTATTTCTTCTAAGTATTCTCCATCAGTTAATACTCTGTATGTTTTAGCTGTTGCACCTACCCCTTGGTGTGTTTCTCGCTTCACCACGGCTTTCCTTTTCTTGCTAAAAAAGAAATACCTAGGAGGTAATTCTTCTATAGAAATAGGTGTTAAGTCTTCTTTGAAAATCATTCCAGCATCCGGGTTCCACTTGTTTGACTGTAAGGGTGTGACAGATGGAATGGGACTGTCGATTTCTTCAAGTGATTGTTTCATAGTAGCATCTGTGGCCAGTTCATTTGATGTAAGAGACGGTGTGTCTCCTACCCCTTTCAAGGGTATCTATGCTTGACATTTGACATGCTTACCTGGTGTATCTGTCTCTGGGGGTCCTTCTTCTTGGTTCAGGATCTCGGTTTCCTAGTTTGAGGTCTCAGTTTCCCCTGTGTTTCCTTGAGTCTCTTGTTTGCCAGAGCTTGTAGCTGTTGAAATTTTGGTTTCTGTTTTTTTTATATCAGGGGATGTTGAGACTTTTCCCTGTAAAACTTTGGGGAGGCCACTTCTCCTATGTTCCTGAAATTTGTAAAATTTGATCATCCCTTTGGGCGGCAGAGCTCGGACCAAACTTAAAACTTTTGAGTAGGATCTCTCTCCTCAGAAAATATCTTCATGAGGAGATTCTTCGTGTTCGTATCTTTTCAGACCACAACTTTCCACGTGGTTACCTATGACCTTATTAGGGTCATGTTTCTTGAATTGAATGTCTACTAGTTTCATTTCCTCTAAGGTCGTGGCCTCTACTCTTGCATGGCCAAAATATAATAAAGAAAATGTACCAATGTGCAGGGGAAAAAATGGCCATACTTTTTTCTGAACTCCTTTAAGTTCTTTGTTGATACCGCCGAGCACAGTTTGCTTGGAAATTTCGTGACATATTAGCTTGTCTGGTATGAATAGTGGCAGGGCATATGGGGGAACCAAGCAGCCAAAAACACTAATATAAGAGAATCATTCTTCAATGTACCAGTCTACCACACTGCCTAGATTGACCATGATATTATCTAAAATCCAGGGAGGTGGGTGGCCGAACATAACGACATGCATCGGTACCATTACCCAATTGAAAATCTTGTAGATGAAGTCTTTTGCTTTATCTTCCAAGAGTTTTGAGTGGTAAACGTGAATAGGCTCTGTGTTATTTTGAGTCCAACTCCAGCACATTAGTGGAAAAGGTGTCATGAAGAAAATTGCATCCATAATGTAAGTGGACATGAAGAATGAAGTCTCTTTCCCACTCACCTTTTGTCCCCGATATTCTGTAATTTGGCTAGTCAGACTATCTGACAACAATTTGGCCCAATCGAAAGAGTACCCCTCTGTTACTATGTGGATAAGCAGTACCCATGGGAGAAACAAATGTGCAGTATTCTCTTTCCTATAAAGTCTGCACACCATCATCACTATATACATGAACTATGGCTATATAGATGAGATTGCATATATACCATTTGAATCAGCTCTGAATTTTTCAGGGTGTGAGCACCAATCCTTTATTAGGTCAGATAAGATTTTTCCAAATGGTTCACATTCCTTCATTTTGAAACCCTCCAGGAATTCGACATTGTAAGTAAAGTTTGGTGTGGGAGATGGTTTGTACATTGCATGTAGATGCTTTGGCCAAAAGGACCCAACAACCAACTTCTGGGAATTGAATATTGTTCTAGTTGGGACATCCACGTGATCCAATGCCCATCCAAACATATCATAGTAGGGTAAGAGCCGCGGCCTTGTTGCTACCTTGTGCCCCCCTGACTAAGCAACCACCTTGTATTTGATCGAAACATCTTCCTTCTTGTTGTTGCTCAAGTCGTCTGGGAAGTTTACTATCTCATATTGCAAGGTGTTTAAAACATGTGTACATGTTTTGACTATGTCAATGTTTCTAGGTGAGGTATCAGAAAGAATATCTGAACTTTCGCTTGAACTTTCACCAGTTATTTTGGGCGCTTTCCATGGAGCCATGATACAGATTCTTGACATTATATATCCTGTCATAGAGGATGAAAATACAAACAATGGTTATCTTGATAAGATGACTCTATGAACACTAGAATGAAATTTTAACTAATGACAAAAATCTTTTCACATTGAGCACTCTAGTCTGCGCGAGTCCTTGCTGACACAATGTTTAATTCTTTTAATAGAAATATATGGTAGATAAAGAAAGATCTTATTTCCAGTCATTCCTCTACTATGATTATAAATGTTGCAAATGTTTGATATTTCGTGACTTGATAGAATCAAAGAGTGTTTAATTTCGGCCCGTAAGTTTTACAAGGTAAAAGGTTCTTTAAGATGTTAATTAATCTAGCTTAAACCTTTAATTAATCGTGACTAGTTCTTAATCATTTTTCGAAATTCGTAGTCTCTAGTGATTTTACTCTTGATTTCGAGCTATGAATCCTAAATTTACGAAAATGTGATTTGATTAATTAAATTTAATCAGGCTTAAGTTTTCAATTAATTGCGATAAATTTGGAAATTTCGCAACCTCGGATATTGGGGTTATAAGTTGTTGTTCAAGGAAAAAATTTTGAATTGTGAAGTCACGATAACAATTAATTATCATTAATTATCATTATTTGTATGATTAATTAGGTTTATCTTAAGTCACTTTCGCAACTTCGCACATCAGGACATTCGACAGTTGTTTGAGGTGTGACTCCTGACTCGCGAAGGCGCGATGTATTAAATTAGTGATAATCGATCTTTAATTATTTGATGATCATGATTAAACTTAAACCAACATTGTTATCTTGCATGTCAGGGCATTGAGATCTTCGACATATTGGGTCGTTATATCAGCGAAATCCCGAAATCTGATATTTGAGGTTTATCATTGACGTTTTGTTGTTTAAAAGGTAGGCAACTTCCAATCCTTTAATATATGGAATATTTGGAAAATATGTGTGTTCCAACATAGGCACCAACTAGGGATCTCATCTCCTTGTGGGTCGAGAAGAATAGTAGACCAAGTGCCTTTATTGGGTAAATGGAGTCATTACTTTACTTTTACGAAACACCTTAAAAAAAGGGTACATAGAAAAATTTAAGGTTTCATCTTTATCTCTGAAATCTTTCGAAACATAATCGTTCACTAATCCAAAGTTTAGGCTTTATCGAAGACCTCCTCTTCCCTAAAACATATTTCAGATCTGCTTAATATAATCAAAACAACCTTAAGACTTCCAACAGATTATGTTGATCTTGCTTGCATCAAGGTGAAGTAATTTCAGTGTTTTTAATCAGGGAGTCTGGCGTGAACTTAGGATGTATATCTAGTTTAAAAGAAAACTAATTACCAAAGTATAGTATAATTCATGTCTAATAGCCTTATAGATATCTTAGACATCGCTTCACTGCCAGCGAGCCTGTTCAATACCTTGGTGAAGTTATCTGATCCCTTTTATTGAATTTCCTTTCACCACTTCAATTTGTAACTTTGCATTTAAATGCTGAGATGAGAGAAATCATTTTATGAATTTCCTTTCATCATCTCTTTTTTGGACTAGATGGGGGCAATCATTTATGAATTTCCTTTAACCATCTGTCTCATATTTTTTTCTTTTAAAACATGAAGTGGCGGTAATCAACTTTGTATAAAGTATACTCAGGGTGATATTTGTTTATCATTTAGAAAAAATAGTCTGTTTACTCACATTGATTACTCTGGAATAGTCTTCTTTTAACCTTCAAAACATATTAGTCTATGAGAAAATTCTTATTGGGGATTTTATTTCTAGGGGCCCTCTTTGAGCAAGACAAAAACCTGTCAAAAGAACTAAGAGAGTTAGGATTAGCTTATACATACTTTTATTCATTAGAAGTTCAAGGAGCTGTGAGGACTTTCCCTTTTTTCAAATATTAGTTTGTCAGCCTTCAGAGTTAAAGTATGACCCCTCTTTTCTTTGTGGAGATCATGGGAAGGCATCTGAAATCAAGGAGGGCTACACAAAAATTTGAGCAGGGTGACAATAGGGAGTTTTAGATTTCATAAACGTAGTTGTTATAACGCAATCCTGACTCTTGAAACCTTTTCTTTAGGGTCACTCTACTTCTTTAGTTTATTTTAATTATTTTTATCTTATCTAGAGAATTGCTTTTTATAATTTATGGTCAAATTGTGTTCTTTTGATCATTCATCGGGCGACTATCTTCATACCTGTGAGACCGTTGTTGCACCTAGGTGATATTCCTTGGAAATATAAAAAATTATGAGGTTCATACCTTTGATTTACCACTTCATTCTCATCTAAATAAATTATTTTTTATCACCTGTTTCGAGCGAATCGATTTCTTGATATACGACCATCCGTTTTTCTTCCTTTTGATGTTTGGGATGTAGACAAGAATCCTGCATGAAAACAACATGGAAAGTGTCAGTGTTTTAATATTCATAGAGTTCAATGTGTTAAGTATTTTATATTTCTATTTCTAGGAGATCACTAACCTGCTTTATTTGCGCTGGAAGTAAAAATTACCGAAAAACTATAAAAACAGAAAACGCAAACTGGTATTGTTGGCAACGGAAGTCACTCCTGGATTGCTTGCAGGAGCAGAGCCCGACGCCCATCAGTTTATGTCATGGTTTGTGTATGGAAGAGGTGATCGAATGGAAGTAAACTCAGACGATATTGTTTCGAATCCGAAACTAGGCCCGACACGCATGGGTAGGTGAGTTCTTGGACATACTTCAGACAGTGAGTTGTAGTAAGGGTTAGTAGGGGGGAAGATTTATATCAGATAGATGCAAAGGTCTGTTGTCAACATCAAGTTTCTAGCAGACTGTAGGAGAATGCATTTAAATGCGAGATCATCTTACATTCAAATGCAGAAAACCATGGAATACAATAGTGTCACAATAAAACCTTTATCATAATGCAACTGCAATAATTCATGTGAATCAGTCAATCATGAACTCCCTCAGTATGAGATGAAAACTAGATGAAACAGGGAAACTGTCTTTCATAAAACCAGAAATCTTACATGCAAATGCATAACCAGAAAACTATGGCCTTTCCTTAATGAATAAAGGAATGGGCTCTATAATGTGGTCTTGGAAATCTTTCTTAATGCAATACTCCCTTGTGAGTATTGGTGGATTAATCTTTATAGAACATTTCAGGAAATCTGAAATGTAGGACTCCATGTATATGACCACTGGATTGTGGGGAATATGACAAAACCCTGGCCACTTCAGAAGACCAGGATGCTCCTCTGCAAAAGTTTCTCTGCTCACAAAAGAATGTCCCTCTCCCTCCTTGAAAAGCCACTTTGGATCTTCTGCAGCTGCATCTTTTACCCCAAAAAGATGATATTCAAATAAAGGAGCAGCAATATCTAGGTCATAATGACCACTTCTGGGTTCTTGTTCCAGATCTGATCCATAATTGTTATATCCTTGTTCAGATTCTAAAATAGACTGATAGTCTTCTTCCTCCTATATATGCAAATCTGCCTGCTTATGAGTCCACCTATTAGCCCTGATGTTTCCTTCAACCTCTATAGCATCCTCAAATATATGTATCAATGATGAGGATTTCCTCTCTCTAAGGAGGAAGACTAGCTCTAGATACTGAGCCATGATATAGTACACTATAGTAACAGTCTCCGTGGGTCTGATCTCTACAGGCAAGCTATGATAAGCACTAAAAAATATTCTGTTGAAAATAATCAAGGCTTCATCTTCCCCTCACCTCAAGGCATTAAACTCGGAACAATATTGATCAAGGGACTCGTTCTCACCCCAACTTTTTAAAAAAGCATGGTATAGTTCGGTCTAGGAACCAATAGAACCGGTCTCCATACATCTAAACCACGTTGCAACATATCTAGACAGGGAACGTCATAACATCCTCATGAATGATATCAAACTGATCAATAAGGGTCTCGAAGGCCTCCATATGCTTCTCAGCTGTAACATGACCTTCCCCAGAAAATCGAGGAAGATACTCAAAGAAATCATTAGGATAAGGGTTAAGGAGATATGGCATCCTTAGAGGTTTAAACAACCTATTTATGATTTTGACTTGAAAAGTAGTAGGTTGATCATGGGATTTAGCAAGAGGCTGGGAGGGCTCAGTAGAAAAAACAGGGGGGAACAAGGTCTGAGAAGACTGTGAATTATCCTCAACCTCCTCAGGACTACAAGGGCATTCGACTCGAAGAGGAGGTGTGATACAGATCTCATCTTTAAGGATAGGCAGAGGTGAAGGCACAATATCAATATCTACAACACAAGAAGAGGGTATGCTTTCTTCTTCCAAGTCTGAGTGGATAAGAGGAGGCTCAAGGACATCAGAATGCACAAAGCAGAGGAAACAATTCTCTATAAATGAAGGGAAAGAGAAGAATGAGCTGATAAAGAAACACAGAACTTCATGCAGTAAGCTCATAAATTGATACCTGGTCTTTCCCTTCGACATGGACTTCCTTATGTCAACAAAATCCCTTCCAGTGGAGTCTTTAAATGTGGAGTCGCCAGGTGAATGCTATTCATAATGAGTGTGTCCAGTCTTCACTCACCTTCAAAGACCAGAACTGGGCTTTGTGTTTCCTAAGTGCTACCAGGTGTAGCTAGAGGCACTGCAACAGAGGAATTACCAGGTGTAATGACCTCAGAGGAGTCACCAGGTGCAAGTGCAATCTTCAAGGGTTCTGATATCTGATGCACCTTCAGAATCAGAAGCTCGTTGTCGTTCTATCCAAGGAAAATCTTCAACTTCGTCCGCGGCAACGATGCCAAAAATGTTGGTGATGGAAGTCACTCTTGGATTGCTTGCAGAAGCAGAGCCCGACGCCCATCAGTTTATGTCATGGTTTTTGTATGGAAGAGGTGATCGAATGGAAGTAAACTCGGTTGATATTGTTTCGAATCCAAAACTAGGCCCGACACGCATGGGTAGGTGAGATCTTGGACATACTTCAGACAGTGAGTTGTAGTAAGGGTGAGTAGGGGGGAAGACTTATATCAGATAGATGCAAAGTTCTATTGTCAACATTAGGTTTCTAGCAGACTGTAGGAGAATGCATTTAAACGCAAGATCATCTTACATTCAAACGCAAAAAACTAGGGAATACAATAGTGTCACAATAAAACCTTTATCATAACGCAACTGCAATAATTCATGTGAATCAGTCAATCATGAACTCCTTCAGTATGAGATGAAAACTAGATGAAACAGGGAAACTGTCTTTCATAAAACCATAAATCTTTCATACAAATGTGTAACCAGAAAACTATGGCCTTTCCTTAATTAATAAAGGAACAGGCTCTATAATGTGGTCTTGGAAATCTTTCTTAATGCAATACTCCCTTGTGAGTATTGGTGGATTAATCTTTATAGAACATTTCAGGAAATCTGAAATGTAGGAATCCATGTATATGACCACTGGATTGTGGGGAATATGACAAAATCCTAGCCACTTCAGAAGACCAGAATGCTCCTTTGCAAAAAATTCTCTACTCACAAAAGAATGTCCCTCTCCCTCCTTGAAAAGCCACTTTGTATCTTCTGCAGCTGCAGCTTTTACCCAAAAAAGATGATATTCAAATAAAGGAGCAGCAGGCTCTAGGTCATAATGACCACTTCTGGGTTCTTGTTTCAGATCTGATCCATAATTGTTATATCCTTGTTCAGATTCTGAAACAGACTGATAGTCTTCTTCCTCCTGTATATGCAAATCTGCCTGCTTATGAGTCCACCTACTAGACCTGATGTTTCCTTCAACCTCTATAGCATCCTCAAATAGATGTATCAATGATGAGGATTTCCTCTCTCTCAGGAGGAAGACTAGCTCTAGATGCTGAGCCATGATATAGTACACCATAGAAGCAGTCTCCATGGGTCTGATCTCTACAAGCAAGCTATGATAAGCACTAAAAAATCTTCTGTTGAAAATAATCAAGGCTTCATATTCCCCTCTCCTCAAGGCGTTAAAATCAGACCAATATTTATCAAGGGACTTGTTCTCACCCCAAATTTTTAAGAAAGCATGGTATAGTTCGGTCTAGGAACCAATAGAACCAGTCTCCAGACATCTAAACCATGCTGCATCATCTCCAGACAGGGAACGTGAGAACATCCTCATGAAAACATCCTCGTGAATGATCTCAAACTGATCAATAAGGGTCTCGAAGGCCTCCATATGCTTCTTGGCTATAACATGATCTTCCCCAAAAAATCGAGGAAGATACTCAAAGAAATCATTAGGATAAGGGTTAAGGAGATATGGCAGCCTTAGAGGTTTAAACAACCTATTTCTGATTTTGACTTGAAAAGAAGTAGGTTGATCATGGGATTCAGCAAGAGGTTGGGAGGGCTCAGTAGGAAAAACAGGGGGGAACAAGGTCTGAGAAGACTGTGAATTATCCTCAACCTCCTCAGGACTACAAGGGCATTCAACTCGAAGAGGAGGTGTGATACAGATCTCATCTTTAAGGATAGGCAGAGGTGAAGGAACAAGATCAATATCTACAACACAACAACAGGGTATGCTTTCTTCTTCCAAGGATGAGTGGATAAGAGGAGGCTCAAGGAAATCAGAATGCACAAAGAAGAGGAAACAATTCTCTATAAATGAAGGGAAAGAGAAGAATGAGCTAATAAAGAAACACAGAACTTCATGCAGTAAGCTCATAAACTGATACCTGGTCTTTCCCTTCGACATGTACTTCCTTCTGTCAACAGAATCCCTTCCAGTGGAGTCTTTAAATGTGGAGTCGTCAGGTGAATGCTATTCATAATGAGTGTGTCCAGTCTTCACTCACCATCAAAGACCGGAACTGGGCTTTGTGTTTCCTAAGTGATACCGAGTGTAGCCAGAGGCACTGCAACAGAGGAATTACCAGGTGTAATGACCTCAGAGGAGTCGCCAGGTGCAAGTGAAATCTTCAAGGGTTCTGATATCTGATGCACCTTCAGAATCAGAAGCTCATTATCGTTCTACCCAGGGAAAATCTTCAACTTCATCCCCGACAACGGTGCCAAAAATGTTGGTGACGGAAGTCACTCCTGGATTTCTTGCAGGAGTAGAGCCTGACGCCCATCATTTTATGTCATGGTTTGTGTATGGAAGAGGTGATTGAATGGAAGTAAACTCGGACGATATTGTTTCGAATCCGAAACTAGGCCCGACACGCATGGGTAGGTGAGGTCTTGGACATACTTCAGACAATGATTTGTAGTAAGGGTGAGTAGGGGGGAAGACTTATATTAGATAGATGAAAAGGTCTGTTGTCAACAGAAGGTTTCTAGCAGACTGTAGGAGAATGCATTTAAACACGAGATCATCTTACATTCAAATGCAGAAAACCAGGGAATACAATAGTGTCACAATAAAACCTTTATCAAAACGCAACTGCAATAATTCATGTGAATTAGTAAATCATGAACTCCCTCAGTATGAGATGAAAGCTAGATGAAACAGGAAAACTGTCTTTCATAAAACCAGAAATCTTACATACAAATGCATAACCAGAAAACTAGAGCGTCTGCTAAAACATGACAATTGAGAGCCTCACTCTACCATCGATGGATGAAAAATATAAAAATTAAGTATATATATACTACTAAACATTTTCCCAACAGAGGCCCACGGGACTTTCGGGATGAGGAGTCTCTTCAATCAAATCTGGTCTGCACTCCCCTATCATACGCCACCTTAATTTTGCTTGGCTCGCGCTAGGGGGTATATGGGCCCTTAAATGTTGAATTAGCGTGTGCAGACTTTCCTAGCGAGTCGAGGACTCAACGTGGCTTCCATGAGAAGAACCAGTATAGAAGACCGTCTAGGGCAGGCTTTCGGCCGATCACCCATACTTTGCAATAAATGAGTGAGGGGAGGTTTCAACCACCCTCTTTCTTCTTCATTCATTCCAGCAGGAACCGGGCTCTGGATTGTGTCAAACTGGCATCTTGGAGAACACAATCCCCCCTCCTGAAACTTAACTCAGTGCTTTCGGCCTCCCCTTTGTACAGTTCTTTTACTTTCTCAAGTGACCACGGCGCGTGACCCTACGTCTGTCTTCCAGAGTGCTTTCGACGTTTCAGGATTCGACGTTTCGAGAGGTGAAATGACGAGGTGCGCTTACCCCTTGAAGTCCCGAATGCGGACGAGACGCGGATGTGTGCCACGCGTCCTTTAGATGAATGGCCCAGATAGTATTCACTACTATAAAGGGGTCTGCCCCCATTTACATTCTCGCTTTATGTAACCTGGTGCTAGGACCATGGGCCCAGCTTTGAAGGGCGTTTATCGGCATTTCATCGATCGACGATTTCAACTACAATAGGTGGGAGGCTCCTTGTCCCTCAAAACACCGATCCCCGACACGCCGACTGGCTTCCACCTGTCCCAACTAGATCGGACGACCCAGACTTGTCTTGAAATATGGGAGCTATATCATGCGCTAAATCTCAGACAACTTGATAGCCCCCAAAACCCGATGACCATCGATCTACATTGTAGGTGGATCTTGGCTGCTGTCAACAAAACTCCGCCCGCTCGCTTGACTTGTGATCGGAAAAGAGATTCTCCCGTGTTGCGCTGGGGCGCTTCCTGTGTATCCTGCAGACTTGGGTATTATTGAGCCCAAGACAAATAATGTCGTTAACAGGTATATACAGTGGGATTTTGGAAATCGTTTATTGCATAAAGTGCTTCAGATAATGCTCGTTGATAGGGGTCTTGAGGATTTTACCGTCCATATTTTCAAGAAGAAATTAATTCTTCCCTTCAGAAGTTGTGACTTTGAATGGTCCATACCAGATATGATCGAATTTTTCGTGCTTTGTCAAGTCTTCCCTTCTAGCATCCCATTTCAAAACCAAATCACAAAGGAGGAATTCCCTATCTTTAGCCTTATGTTCGAATAGGGATTTCATATTGTCTTGATATTTCTGAAGTTTTTCATCTATTTCATCCCTATTTTGTTGAACTTCGATCAGTTGATTTATTCTCCTTGTGACATGATTTGGTTCTTCTTTTTCATATTGCCAAAGTTTCATAACAGGTAGAGCCAAATTTATGGGTAATACCACGTTAGTCCCATATACCATTTGAAAAATAGAAGTACCAATCGATTTATTGGTGCCTATCCGATTTTCCCACAAGGCGTATTTCAAATGCACATGCCAAGATTTTTTGTTTTCGTTCAACACCTTCTTAATTATGGTGATTAAGATTTTGTTTGATGATTCAGCTAGCCCATTTCCTTGGGGGTAGTATGTCGTAGAATTACCCAGTATAATATTGTAATTTTGGCGAAAGCTAACCATTGCCATAGATTTGAATGCCTGGGCATTATCTGTAACTATCTTTTGGGGACATCCAAATCTAGATAATATGTTTTCTTCCAAGAAATCTATCACCACTGAATCTGTCACTTTTTTGGTCAGAATAACTTCTACCAATTTTGTGAAATAATATGTAGCGGTCAGGATCCATTTGTGTTTCACACTGGAATGTGGATTAATTTCACCTATAAAATCCAACCCCCATCGTTGAAACAAGGCTTCCATTTTAATCGGGACCAAAGGTAGCGCTGGGATTTTCTGCTTGTCTGCAAATAATTGGCAGGAGTTACAGGCTCTAACTTTGGCATTCACATCTGTGAATAATTTAAACCAATAATGTCCTACTCTTAGGATTTTATAAGTTGTTTCTCTCCACGCATTATGTCCTCCACACACTCCTTTGTGAAATTGATTTATGACTCTTTTTGTTTCTGATTCTACTAAACAAGCCAGTAGAAAACCTAGACGGTCTTTCCAACACAATTGGACTTCGGAGATACAATACTTTACCGCATGCAATTTCAATGTCTTGGCCTTAGACATAGACATATCGTTTGGGAATTTCAGAGTCAAAAGATAAGATACTATGTCTTTATACCAACCCAAAGATGCAAACTTCTCTTCGATTTTGGTTGTAGCTATTTGGTCGTCGAATTCATCTATGTCCAAATATCCTTCATACTCTTGTAGGTTATTTATTCCAAGCGCTCTAAAATTTGATTCGACTAGTAACTTAGCCAAACCCTATCCCTTTACGAGCTTTGTCGGTTTCACCTTTAGATCAAATTATTGAATTTTAGCAAGCCATCAGCCTCTCTTCCTGTCACTATCAGGCTAAACCAATATATCCTTAACGGAACTGGTGGGTACATATGCAATGATCTTGGAGTGTAGTGCATAGGTTCTGAAATCCTTTAGTGCCTTCACCATAGCATATGCCTACTTTTCCATTATGTTGTACCTCGACTCCGTGTCTCTAAAGCTTTTACTGAAGAATGCTATTGGTTGTTCGAAACCTTCTTCATTCTTCGGGAGGAGTACCGCCGCAATTGTGTGTTCGGATGCAAACAAAAAGATCAAAAATTCTTTCAGATAATCAGGGCTTGCCAATACAGGTGCTTCACCTATAATTTTCTTTATGTGTTCCAACGATGTTTTATCTTCGACCGTCCATTTAAATTTGTTGTTCTTCTTAAGAATATCTGTGATCAATTTCACGATTTCAGTGAAGTTCAAGACAAATCTTCTCAAAAAAATTATTTTTTCTAAAAATTACTGAATTTCTAGGAATATTTATAGTTTCTATAGCCTCGACCCTTTTAGGGTCAATTTTAATTCCATCCTGAGATACAATATGGCCCAATAGTTTACCTTTTTGCATTGAAAAGTGAGATTTCTTGGGATTTAAATACAAACCAAATTTGCAGCATTTCTCGAACGTCTGCTTGAGGTGTATCAGATAATCTTCATCAGATTTGGAAATAACGGTTAGATCATCAAGATAAATAACAATGAATTTATCTCTTTCACCGACAAAGGTGATGTCCATAGCTCGTTGGAAAGTAGCACCTGCATTCATCAAACCAAATGGCATTTTTTCATACATAAAGGTACCCCAAGGGGTGTTGAACGCAGTTTTTTATTTATCATCCTCATTGAAAACAATATTATTGTAACCCAAAAAAACGTCGATCATTGACATTCTATTTGCTCCGACCACTTTTTCTAGAACATGATCCATTTTGGGTAGTGGATAATTGTCTTTGAGAGATGATCTATTTAGATTCCTAAAATCTACACACAGTCTGATTTCTCCGTTCTTCTTTCTAACCAAGACCAAGTTAGCTACCCACTCAGAGTACCTAAGTGGTACAATTATCTTAGCATCCAGGAGCTTTTTGACTTCCTTTTCGATCACAGGCAATAATATGGGATTGATTTTCCTGAGCTTCTGCCTGAAAGGTTTAACACTTGGCTTTAAAGGAATCTTGTTTTCGATCACAGTGGTGTCATAAGTTCTCAGCTCATCATAAGACCAAGAAAAAACATATTTATATTGCTTGAGTAAATCTACATACTTATCTTTCATCTCAGGGGGAAGATACTTCGATACTTTCACTATTCTAGGATTTTCCTTGGTGCCTATATCACAATCTTTGACTTCTTCTGGCCGAGGTTGCAAGGTATATTTTAATGGTATTTCAATGTGGTCAAATAATATTTCTAGAGGGATCATACCTTTAGGGATTTGATTATTTTTTAGTACTAACATGGGGTGATTTGTGATCTTTTCTTGGAACTCTTGAGGGTCCTCACCTTCTTGCATAAACCAAGCATGGTCGCTCTGGTTTTCTTGATCAATGTGCATTTTGGCAAAGTCTTCCACCATTTCAAGGAATTTTCTGATTTGTTCATCATCTTCAAACACCTAACTGTGTTGTATATTGTTTGGTACAGAGGGTCTGTGCCTCATCTCTATGTGATACTTTAGTTTGAAAGTTGTAGGAGGTACGAAAGTTGAGGCTGCTTTAGCTAATGAATTGACTTGCATATTTTATGTACGGGGAATGTAATGAACCTTAACCGATGAGAAAAAAAATTCCATCAAATCCCAGGCATAGTTTCTATAAGATCTCAATCGTGGGTGTTTGGCCTGGTACTGTTGATTTACTTTCTTCACAATTAATTTTGCGTCTCCATAGACTTCCAAGTTTTTAATGTTTAACTTCATGGCATCTTCTAACCCTAAGACCAGGGCTTCATACTCGCATACATTATTCATGTAATCTATGTCCCATTGTAGTCTGTAAGAGAAAGTAATAATAAAATCATCTCCAAGTGCTACAAAAAGTACTCCTGCGCCTGCTCCTTCACATGATGAAGCACCATCGAAATACATTTTCCAGATTCCAGTATTATATACACTTTCATTTTTTTTTTTTTTCTTCTGTACAATTTTCTTTTACACATTTATTTACATCATCATCAATTGATAAAATACAATTTCCTAGATTATGATCAACGACATAAACAGGGTAATTATTAGGATTAAGCAGATCGCTTACTCTATATGCCAGTCATGTTTCCATGTACAATCGAGTGAACTATCCATTGAAAATGGGAATCATGGCATATGTCATGTCCAGCTAAAGAGATCCCCCAAGCATAGCGCCCCAAGACCTGGATAATAGAAAACCATACTTCAGAGGTATATCAACAATAACTACATCCATCAGAACGCTTTTTACGGGAATCTGTGCAATATTTACCACTAAGTCTTTCATCATGCCGATACATTTAAATTTTCTCGAATCAAATGAATACAGGTCTCTGTAAGGCCTGGTAATTTCGATTTCGAGACCAAGTCTATCCATAATAGCCTTGGGCATCACGTTATGTGAAGCTCCTGAATCTAGAATGCAAGTATGTAGTAGACGATCATGCACATTTAGCGTAATGTAGAAAGGAGTGACAGTATCTCTAGCACCTTCGAAATGAGGACCAAAAATTATATTAGGCTTATCATCTTCCAAATTTATAACGTCAGCCTAAATTTCTACATCTGAAAAATTTATCATTTTGGTGATTTGCTTTTGGTAAACAAGGTTCTTTGCTAGTTCAACTAGAGGTATTGGTATCCTTATTTTGTTAATCTCATTTTCTAGGTTGAAACCTCCTATGATCTTATTGGTTTCTCTGATTGGGACTTCAGTCTCCTTCTTTTCTAATTTATTGGTTTGCATTGCTTTATTTTCAACTATGTTTGTTTCTGTTATCTACGTTTTCTCTATTTGGATCCCATCTCCTTTAATTTTTGTGTTTTGTATTTCGGTCTCTTTTTGAGCCAGGTGATATATTTTGCCTCTCAGTAGGATTTTCTTTGGTTGGGTAGTTGTTACATTTTTATCTTTAGACCTTAGATTATACTTATGTTGGGGCTCGGCCATTATAGTATCAACAATTCCTTGGCACACAAACTCTTCTATATTAATTATATTGTTGTCTTCATTAGACTGGTGTTCCGTAATTAAAGACCTATTATAATCTTTTCTAGTTAGATGAGGTTGCCGACAATCATCACGGAGATTATTCATATCTTCTTCTAAATCCTCAAATTATTATGTTTCATTTCCTCATATAAAATTTTCGTTTTTTAAAGGAGTTTGAACCTTTTGATCTTCACTTTTAATTTGTCTTTGTTGTACTTGAGGATTAGGGTTCCTCCTGAATTATATCCTAACAAACTGATCTACTTTAGATTGATCTAGTTCCATCCTTGAAATTTTATTTCATAGTTCTTTGATTATCTCTGCCATATCATCCATTTTATCATCTACAGACCTCCCAGATTCAAAGGGTCCTACTTGTTCCCTAAATTGTTTAGTTTCTTTGTTTCCTGTTTCCACTTTTTCTCTTAACTTTCCAGAAGCCATCATATTTGACTCAATCTCTATAGAATCATCTTGCATTCGGGTAAGTTCGATAGCTCTCCTTTCTCTCAGTAATAGTTTGAAATCTGGTTCGAAATCCCTTGCGAAAGTTATCTTTGCTATAGGCTGAGAAGGTTTAACAACTGGGATCTTGTTATATAATTTATTAAATATTTGAATGAATTCAATAATAGTTCCTGAATTTTTCTTCCATAAAGATCCAAATTCAGTTAAGTAATATAGGTGATCCTTTCTCTCACCCCATTTTCTAAGGAAAGAGTTTTCTAACTCATCATAGGATTCTATCGAACCTGCGGCCAAACCGCGAAACCAGGTTCTCACCTGTCCTTCGAATGTCTAGACAAACAAACGTGATTTCACGTCTTTGTGCTCGAGACCGAGAATATCCACGAATTGATCAAATAAATTTATATGTTCAGTTGCGGTTAGGTCTCCTTCCCCCGTAAACTTTGGCAGGTTTTTCATGTAGTTTTCAGGTAAATCATGAAGGGGAACTGAAAGTACCAAAGGAGTGTATCTAGCAGCTACTTTGGTGAAAATTCTAGGGGGTGGAGGTGGCCCATGACCGCCCCCTCCTCCTCCTTCGACAATAGCCATAGATATCCTAGGAGAGTGAATTGGAAAATTATAAAGAGGGTTTTCGAAGACGTACAATGATATTTTAACTTCTTCAAAATGGGACGAGAAAGGTTCTAATAATTGTTTATTAGGAGACGAAAAAACTGAAAAAAGGGGGAAACGAGAGACAGGGGCTTGGTTCTTCCGATTTGGACGATATGTAAATGGGAGAACCTGGACGAGTTCAATCCGAGTGTATGATATATTCTTCGAGACTTTGTGAGTTTGGGAATTTTATCTCGAGGACAGATGGAATATCAATCGAAGAGGGCTTTACTATAAGTTTCTTACCTTCACTTATACGGGAAGTAGTTGAATAAGCTTCAATCTTGATTTCAGGTGAAAGTAATTCAGGGTTTACGGTTTCAACTTCAACTATGTTAGTTGATGTTTCTCCAAAAAGGGTTTGGGTGGAAACATCTTTTGGAGTCAATGGTTCAAGTGGAATCTTAGTCTTCGACTGGGTATATTTAGGTTGGTAAACCACAATGGTTTTCTTAAGGTATCCTCTTGGTTTTAGAATTTTTTTGAGGTTGGAAACAGGCGCGGTCTGCTTGTCATCTGGGTTTTGTCTCGTATTCCTTTGACCAGATGCCAACTTTTTTGCTTGTGCAATCGCCAAGAGAATAATGAGAATTAGCCATTAAAATGAATTGAATATTTGTTCACTATGAAAGAGAGAAACTTACCAATGTCGTTCTCCCAAGGAAAAATAACTTTGTTTCTCTGTCCCCGGCAATGGCACCAAAAAGATGTTGTTCCTGAGTTTATATCAAGGCTTAAAGTATAATGTCAGGCATCAGGAAATGAGGAAAAATTTTCAATGTTTTCCTTTCACCACCTAAATAACAAGAGGAAGTTCTTTAAAATGAATTAATAGTATAATAGCTCAGAGGTTGTTTCCCGCACCTAAGTTAAATTTGAAATATCAGATGTATTGAAAGAAAAACATAAAGCTGCTAATCAAACCATGGCATCAATCGTTGAAGAATCTTACTTTGTAACAGAAGAAGAAAGTGAGTGATGTAAACTTTGATGAAGTGTAAAATATAGTATCTAATTAACGGGCAGGTCTTTTATTATTTGAGAGTGAATACAGAGGTAAATCTATTTGTTATTAGATTACTAAGGGAAATATAACCACAGTCAATGTTGTACTAAATTGTGATTTAAACATTCATCAAATAAAATTATATGAAAGTATGCTGGAATATGGAAAGAAAAAAGAACACATAACTCATAATAAACAAGATGTAGAATCTCTAGCCTAGATTTGTATTAATTCTCAATAAAGAGAGTCTTCTCCTTTACAATCGACAAAAAGTAGCCCTTGGCCCTTTCTAAAAATGTATATTTATACAAGATTTAAGAGTTTCTAATTCTATCATCTAAAAGTTTGAGTTACAAATGAGAAGGTGAAATGCTTCACTTCATTTTCCCTTGACATCTCTCATGCTGGCAGGACATTCTCCTTTCTTTGTCTCCTAGCTCCAAAATAAGGTGGTACGCTTCACTTCATTTTCCCTTCATGTCTCTCATGCTGGCAGGACATTCTCCTTTCTTTGTCTCCTAGCTCCAAAATAAGGTGGTTACGTGCAACTGTATTATTGGCCTCCAGAAGTTTTCCCTTTCCCGTGTTCAATACATATGATACATCTTTCTACCAACTGGGCTATCAACTTGGAAGATTCTGTTTGGTCATTTGCCTCGAAAATGTAACACTTCTTTTCTAGCTATGGCAATCTTTCTCTTATTTGCCAATCTTCTATAATCATAGACAATAGTTGCATATTTGGCTTTATTAACCATTTATCTATTTGAGAAATATCAACCTGTCTTATCTTAGATATTTCAACTTGGTCTCTTTCCACATTTTCCTTAATATCTAGCAGATGTTTGACTATGTTAATTTTACCCAACGTTCCAGAGCTACTTCCTTTATCAAGATCTAACAATTTTTTATTTAGTATGCCAAATGTTTCTTCACAAGAATCTCTCACCTCTTTAGCCATTTTTTTGTTTTCTTCTATATTGTGCTCCCATGCCTTAAGCAGGATGTTACCTTTGGTTTTCTCTGGAATGGATAATATGGAAGCAATGACCATTTCCTCTTTCGATCTCGCTATAATAGCCTCCTTGAAAGAACCCCGAGCCGCCTTAGCTTCTCTTTCTCTTAAGGTGATATTATTTATCGCTTGATCTATCATCTGAAAATGATTCTAGATGATTTGCTGTAGAAAGTAGACCTTGTTGAGTTGCCTCTATTTTACTTCGTATTTCCTTGGCTTGGGTTGGAATACTGTTATATATATGACCTGACTTTTAGTAGAACTTAACTTATATTGCAATTGTTTTATTAACTCTGTTTGTTGATCAGCTTGTGTTTGGATTATTAGAGTTGGCTGGTGTATTTTCTCGAGATTGGTTTTGAGCTTTTTGATTTGCTATTAGTTGGCTACTCTTGCTTGTTCAAGATCTTTGCTCGCCTCGTTCCTAACATTTGTCTCTACAAATTCTATATGAGACTGTAATTTCTTAATCAACATGTCTTTTTGTTTGAAATGTTCATTCAATGTTCCCACTGAATATTGGTTGGTTGTTGCATAAGCCCCTAATGTCCCTGCTACCTCTTCAGTGAATTCTATTTCTTCTAAGGCTTCTCCATCAGTTAATACTTTTTATTTTTTAACTAATGCACCTGCCCTTTGGTGTGTTTTTCGCTTCACCACGACTTTCTTTTTCTTGCTAAAAAAGAAATCACTAGGAGGTAATTATTCTACAGAGATAGGTGTTAATTCTTCTTTGAATATCATTCCTACATCAGGGTTCCCCCTGGTTGACTGTAAGGGTGTGATAGATAGAATGGGACTGTTGATTTCTTTGAGTGATTGTTTCATGGTAGCATCTGTGTTCGGTTCATTTTATGTAAGTGACGATGTGTCTCCTACCCCTTTCGAGGGTATCTCTACTTGACCTTTGACCTGTTTACCTGGTGTATCTGTCTCTGGGGGTCCTTCTTCTTGGCTTGGGATCTCAGTTTCCTGGTTCGAGGTCTCAGTTTCCTCTGTGTTTCCCTGAGTCTCTTGTTTGCCAGAGCCTGTAGGTGTTGAACTTTTGGTTTCTATTTGTTGTATATCAGGAGATGTTGAGACTTTTCCCTGTAAAACTTTGGGGAGGCCACTTCTCCGATGTTCCTGAAATTTTTAAAATTTGATCATCCCTTCGGGTGACAGAGCTCGGACCCGACTTACAACTTCTGAGTAGGATCTTTCTCCTCGAAAAATCTTTTCATGAGAAGAGTCTTTGTGTTCGTATCTTTTTAGACCACAACTTTCCATGTGGTTACCTACGACCTTATTAGGGTCATGTTTCTTGAATTCAATGCCTACTAGTTTCATTTCCTCTAAGGTTGTGGCCTCTACTCTGGCATGGCCGAAATCTAATAAAGAAAATGTACCATTGTCCAGGGAAAAAAATGGCCATACCTTTTTCTGAACTCCTTTGAGTTCTTTGCTGATACTGTCGAGCACAGTTTGCCTGGAAATTTCATGACATATTAGCTTGTCTGGTATGAATAGCGGCATGACATATGGGGGAACCGAGCAGCCAAAAACCCTAATATAAGAGAATCGTTCTTCAATGTACCAGTCTACCACACTACCTATATTGACCACGATCTTATCTGAAATCTTGGGAGGTGGTTGGCCGAAAATAACGACATGCATCGGTACCATTACCCAATTGAAAATATCGTAGACAAATTCTTTGGATTTATCTTCCCATAGTTTTGAGTGGTACAAGTGAATATGCTCTGCGTTATTTGGAGTCATGAAGCAAATGGAATCCATAATGTAAGTGGACATGAAGAATGAAGTCGCTTTCCCACTCGCCTTTTGTGCCTGATATTCTGTAATTTTGTTGGCCAAACTATCTGACAATAATTTGTCCTAGTTGAAAGAGTACCCCTCTGCTACTGTGTGGATAAGAGGTACCCATGGGAGATGAAAATGTACAGTATTCACTTTCCCATAAAGTCTACACACCATCATTGCTATATACATGAACTGTGGTTGTAATGATGAGATTGTGTCTATACCATTTGAATCATCTCTGAACTTTTCAGGGTGTGAGCACCAATCCTTGATTAGGTCGGATAATATTTTTCCAAATTTCTCACATTATTTCCTTTTGAAACCCTCCATAAATTCGTCATTGTAAGTAAATTTTGGTGTGGGAGACAGTTTGTACATTGCTTGTAGATGCTCCGGCCGAAAGGACCCAACAACCACCATCTAGGAATTGAATATTGTTTTGGTTGGGACATCTACGTGATCCAATGCACATTCAATCATATCATAATAGGGTAAGAGTCGCGACCTTGTTTCTACCTTATGCATCTATGACTGAGCAACCACCTTGTATTTGATAGACACATCGTCCTTCTCATTGTCACTCAAGTCTTCTAGGTAGTTTACCAGCTCGTATTGCAAGGTGTTGAAAACATGTGTACATGTTTTGACTATGTCGATGTTTATAGGCGAGGTATTAGAAAGAATATCTAAACTCTGGCTTGAAACTTCACCAGTTATTTTGGGCGCTTTCCGTGGAGCCATGATACAGATTCTTGAAGTTATATTTCCTATCACAGAGGATGAAAATACAAAGAATGGTTATGTTGATAAGCTGACTCTGTGAAAAATAGAATGAAATTTTAATTAATGACAAAAATCTTTTCACATTGAGAACTCTAGTCTGCGCGGGTCCTTGCTGACACAACGTTTAATTCTTTTGATAGAAAGATCAGGTAGATAAAGAAAGATCTTATTTCCAATCATTCCTCTACTCTTCTTATAAATGCCATAAATATTTGATATTTTGTGACTTGGGAGAATCAAAGAGTATTTAATTTCGGCCCGTAAGTTTTACAAGGTAAAAGGTTTTTTAAGATGTTAATTAATCCAGCTTAAACCTTTAATTAATCATGACTAGTTCTTAATCATTTTTCAGAATTCATAGTCTCGGGTGATTTTACTCTTGATTTCGAACAATGAATCTTGAATTTGCGAAAATGTGATTTGATTAATTAACTTTAATCAGGCTAAAGTTTTCAATTAATTGCGATAAATTTGGAAATTTCGCAACCTCGGGTATCGGGGTTATAAGTTGTTGTTCAAGGCAGAACTGTCGAATCGCGAAGTCGCAATAACAATTAATTATCGTTAATTATCATTAGTTTTATGATTAATTAGTTTTATCTTAAGTCACTTTCGCAACTTCGCACATCGGGACATTCGACAGTTGTTTGAGGTGTGACTTTCGACTCGCGAAGGCACGATGTATTAAATTAGTGATAATTGATCTTTAATGCTTTGATGATCATGATTAAACTTAAACCAATTTCGCTATTTCACATGTCAGAGCGTTGAGAGCTTCGACATGTTGGGTCGTTATGTCCGCGAAATCCTGAAATCTGATATTTGAGGTTTATCGTTGGCATTTTATCGTTTAAAAGGTAGGTGGCTTCCAATCCTTTAATATCTGGAATATTTGGAAAATATGTCTGTTCCAACATAGTGGAAGACCACCTATAGAGACTACCAGATGTTTCCTTCTTGTGAAAAATTTTGTTGTCATGGAAGACCACTGATAAAGGCCTTCAAATTTTTCCTTCTGATGGAGGACCCGATAAAGACTCTTAAATATTTTCCTCTTTGTAGAAGACCACCGATAAATACTTTCAAATTTTTCCTTCTCATGGAGGACCACCAAATACTTCCAAATTTTTCCTTCTCATGGAGGACTACCAATAAATACTTAAATTTTTCCTTCTCATGGAAGTCGACCAGTCACTATGGGTTAACTCTATGCGAATGAATGGATATGAGACAAGTAAGTTTGAAGAGTCCTTTTCCCATTGAAAATACCTAGGAATAGTCCTCCCATGCTCATACCGAGGTTGATCGAGTAGAAATATTTGTTGAGCGAAGCCAACACATCCAACAACAAGTTCATGATATTTTGTAGAAATCCAATGCCAAGTACAAGTAGTGCCACAGTCAACATCGAATACCACACAAGTTTCAGGTGGGAGATAAGGTATGGTTGCATTTGCAAAAAGAGCACCTCACAAGACCCCATTAGAAGCTATGCCCAATCTGATATGGGCCTTACACCATCACCAAGGTTGTGGGTGTGAATGCTTTTGAATTAAGTATTCCTCCTTTCCCTGGTTTGCATCTGGTATTTAATGTGGAATTACTTCGACCATATTTCCCACCTCTCTTGAACACTTCGGACATATCTGGGCACTTGGCCCCTACATAACTTAATCCTAACTGCATTGAACATGCAATAGTTTTTTGGATCATCAACACCAAGACAAAGGGAACCTGCCAATAGAACATCCAAATCTATCGGGTCGTCAAAGCATGACAATTTATTTATTAGGGCAAGTGGCTCACCAGGAGTCAGATTTAGTAGAAGTTGCTCCATATGATGGAGGAACTGATCTAGGTGGAAATAAATGGCCACCGACCTATTCCAATGAATCAAATTACAGTTTCCATCTTGGCAATTGTTCTACTTTTTTTCAGGTCCCAAACTTCTGGGGCTGTTTTGAGGCCCTAAACGACATTTTTTGACTTGGCAGCGCTCGATAGATCCCTATTGGGATGTATTGGGATATTCAGAATATGTAATCCTCAACTATACCTTTCTATGGGGTACCAAGCATCCCAAATGGATATCGTATGCAAAGGTATTCCCTCATGAAGTTCATGTATCAACTATCCCCATTGGGGCCGATAAACCTTTTGGTGTTTTGGCTTCCGAGGTTAGGGTTTTGGATGTTTAGGGTTTTCTTATTTATTATTTATGTTAAAAATACCTTTGTAACCTCATTGTAATTAGCCTCTTGTGAATGAGTGTATATGACACGTCTATCTTCAAAGATAAGATACCACCATTCTAGCTAGCTTGTGTGCTTTGCATTTTTTATAGTCTTTTGTATTCCAAAAAGTCGTTAATAGAATCTGATTTTTACTGTATAACTTTGTTCCTTGCAATATCTCTGTGTATTTCCTTGTTATATATATGTTATATTTCTTCCTTCATGTCAATCTTAAACTAATCCGGATCACTGTGTGGTCATAGAATATATTTCACTTGTTTTAGATGTTAAAAACAAACAAGAAAATCCCAAAGGGTTTGGATCCAATGGTGGAAAGTGAGGAGTTTTTCACCATTGGGCAATGTTCAATTCCAATGCGGACCGTTTAACCTGGAGACATGGGGACACCTTGAGGTAGTGATCTAACTTGTGGCTGCACCAAGAGAGACTATATTAAAAATAGTCTTGTGTTTAGTTGGGAAGATGATACCATTGGTGTAGCCTACTGGTGCAATACCCGTGATTTTGATAGCTTAGATTCCTCTAGATTAGGGTTTCTTAACCAATAGTTGAAATGTTGATCTCTCAAGTGAGGGAAATTTCTAACACACAAAAAAAAGAACAAACAAGAAATTGAGTAATACATCTTTTCTAATTATATAAAAGAAAAAGTCAAGGAATTTTAGCTAATATATTTATATAAAAGAAAAAAATTTAAAATATTAAATTAATATTTATTTCAAACTTAGATTTTCTTTGTAAAAATAAAAGAAATATGTTAATTTTGTTTAAAAATATATTAAAAAACTAAAACATAATATTAAAATGTAA
>JZKD02S2178099.1:180060-192835 GCA_000966675.3 Picea glauca | reverse complement strand
TTCACTTAAACTACATTAAAAAGGAATAAACATAGTTCCATACAATACTTTGTTCTTATTTTCAAATCTCGTAAATTCTCCGAATTCTTTTTCTCAAGTAGAAGAAAACCGATAAAGACTTTCAAAAATTTCCTTCTTATGGAGGAACAACAAGAAAGAATCTAAAAAACTTCTTCTCATGGAAGACCATGATTCAAGTGGAGGACCACATAAGGATTCTCAATTTTTTCCTTCTCATGGTGGACCACCGATAAAGACTTAAATGTTTTTTTTTTTCTCATGGAAGACCACCGATAAAGACTACCAAATTTTTCATTCACATGGAAGACCCAATAAAGACTCTTCAAAAAATTTCCTTGTCATAGAAGACCACCAATAAAAACTTTGAAATATATCCTTCTCATGGAGGACCCAATAAGGACTCTTAAATAGTTCTCTTTTCGTGGAAGACTACCGATAAAGACTTTCAAATTTTTCCTTCTCATGGAGGACCACTGATAAAGACTTCCAAAATTTTTCTTCTCGTGGAGGACCAACCGATAAAGACTTAAATTTTTCTTTCTCATGGAAGACCACCAATCACTGTGGTTTAACTCTTTACGAATGAATGGATACCACACAAGTAATTTTGTAAAAAGGTTAACCACACAAGTAAGTCATTTTTATATGGTTGATGTGGGTTCAGTTTCTATGTTCATGGTTAACCTGTATAATCCTTTGCCTCGAAGATTAATTATCATATTCTCCTTCCATGCAAAGAAATTGTACAGTGTAAGAATGAATTCTTTTGGAAATTCCATTTTTCCGCTGTCTTCAATCTTCGGTACCTGCAAAAATAATCTGGTGTGTCTTTTCCCTAGTATTCTGTCATCTCTGATACCATGTAAATGTGTTGAACCTACATATAATAGATCTAGCTAGAAAATGACATACACGATTTGTAGAGAAAATATGAGAAAAGAGGAGCAGGAGAGAAAGAATGGAAGAATTCTCATTAACCAAATGAATGAATGATAATTTACACATGATATACTCTATATAACTCAACTAATGCACACTGGGGGAGAATCCAATGTGCCATAGTGGTGGTCTAGAGTGATCTGGACACACACCAACAATTACGAGAGTAAATTTCCACCTAGTTTGGTCTCTCAAGCAGTTATGGGAGTGAACTGCCACCTAGTCTGAGTTAACTAGTCTCTCAGTCTTCAGTTAACTAACTAAAACAAAGTGAAGTGAGGAGGATATCAGGGAATCATGATTAATGTGCTATTCTAGTGATAATCCCAAGGACAATGTGCATTAGCTGGTGATGATCCCAATGTTGCATGGTGATGATCCTAATGTGGCATCTAAACTCCACTCAACTAATCAAATTGAAGTGTGAACAGAAGAGAATATTCTCCTAGAGGAATATTCTCCCTAAACTATAGGAGACTAAATAATGACTAATAAACATACAAAAAACCTTAGGAAAATAAATCCTAGGTGTGTGTGAAGTATCTCCAACACTATTTGATGCTAGCAAAGAAAGAATGGATGAGGCCCCAATTTGGGTTCTCCTCCCTAGATTACTAGTTGAGTTTTCAACCAAAGAAAGCATTAAATAATTAGGTAATTCCATGGGGACATTTTTAGATGTAGACATGTCCTTTGTTTCAACAGGTGAATTGATAGTGCCTAGAATTTTGGTCTCTTTGGATATCAGGGAGGGTTTGGTAGAAAAAATGGAACTAGTGATGGAGGATGGAAAATATATTCAGAAATTGGACTATGAAGGAATCCCTTTAAGATGTCATCATTTTCATCAACACAAATAAATTTCTAGTCAATTTCATTTTCCCCTTCACAGTTAGATCATAGGTCCTCAAACGTCGATGCAAAAAAGGAGGGCGGTGACTCATGCAAAGGTGGAACCGTTGCCACCCATGGGAAATCAAGGCAAGGTGAAGGTAGAAATTGTGTCATCAATGGATCCAGAGACTAAAGATGGAAAAAAGGGAAGACAATACAACCTTTACCTCAAGATAATCAAGAGTTGATTCCTAATCTTGGGTGGTAAACACAGGAAAATCAGGCTCCTCGGGTCATGCAATAGGGGATGACATCCCAGATGCATATGCTTCCTCCTCCCCCTCCTTCTATAATTTTTTTGATAAATTATTTAACTCTCTTGGGTAGGGACTGGTTGGAATCCCTAAAAAATCGTCCCTTTCCTTCTAGGGTTTTGGGTTCGTCAATATTTTTTCCTCCCGGTCCATCTATAGCTCAATGCTCACTATCCCAAGAAAATTCCTTTGTTCCCCCCGCAAGTGTAACTATAGAATTTGAGTCCTCCATGGATTTAGAGGAGGGGGTGGTCGTCTATGAACTCAAGAATATATCCATCCCCACATTTGGAGACATGAGTAAAAGGATGGAGGGTCTAGGAAAAAATCCCCCATAGGAAGTAAGGGTCCGAGAAGAAAATCCCACCTCTTGAAAGCTCAGAATAGGGAACTTATGGATATGGAAGTCGGGAAACAATTTTCCATTTTTGGGGCACTTAGAGATTCATCAGCCCTGGAAGGGGTTCCCTAATGAAATTTATCTCCTTCAACTACAGGGGTGTGGTGAGCCCCTCCAAAAAATAGGCCCTCAAAAGGTTGGTGGAGTCTAACCAGCTTGATACTATTCTTCTTCAGGAAACTTTGGGGCAAGAAGTAACAATCATATCCTTATTGGAGTCTCTTTTCAAGCAATGGAGGTTTATAGGTGTAGATGATAGGGGCCATTCTGGTGGTTGGAAATTGGGTGGAATACCAGAACTTTCAAGCTGCAAAACTCCTAGGGTTTTGAATTAGGCCTAGGGGTGGAGGTATGCTTGAAATAATTGGGAATGGTTATCTCGATTTTAAATGTTTATGGACCATACCTAGACCACGCCCCCTACTGGGATTGCCTACTCAAAAAATATTTTATGAAATTTGATGGCCTCATTCTAGGTGGAGACCTAAATTTCTTAGTGGGGTTGCTACAATATGGGGTCTGAAGGCGATACTTGACCCCTTATCTAATTTCTTTATACACATACTAGGAGAAAAGGCTTTGTATGATGTATCCCCAGTCAAAATAAGCCCTACTTGGTGAAATAAGAGAGTAGGGGAGGACATAAATGCCAAAATAATTGATTTTTTCTTTTCTTAGACAAATTATTGGATACCCCTCTTTAGATGAGACAGTGGGTAGGAAGTGGAGGTGATTCCGATTATTTTCCTATTCTCTTGGAAGTTGCAGGAGCGATAAAAAAACTGACTAGCCCATTCAAGTTCAACTCAACTTGGCTATAGGAGGAATGCTTTCACTCTCTTGTCAAAGAACACTAGGTCCCCTATGATCACCAATTAGGGGTATTGGTTGTTGCGCAATTTGCAACAAATTTAAAGAGATTTAAAAGGGAAACTATTGAATAGGAACACATCAAGAGGAAAAGGGATGAACGTGAACTAATTGACATAGAAGCAACCCTCCAATCCATGTATGAATCTAAAGGAGGGGTTTATTCCACCACTGAAAGAAGCATTGTTGAACTTGAAAAAGAAAAGAAGACAACTTCTGGATGATAGAAGAAACTTGGTGTCTTAAAAGTCGTGCTTTATGGCTAAAATGTGGGGATGAAAACACAAAATTCTTCTAGGCACATTCAAAGGGAAGGAAAATATCAAATACTATTTGGAGTCTACATGATCACTTAGGAAGACTTATCTCCTACTTTGATGGACTAGCTCATGTTGGAAATAGCCACTTTCATAATATTTTCAAGGCGGATGAGAGAGTCTCAATTGCAGACATTGTTAGGCTGGGACTTTTCTTCCTTTGATTTATGAATGAAGAAGATACTAGATCCCTTATGGATTATTTCACTGAAGAAGAGCTCAAGGAGGTCCTTCACAGTTTCAAAAGGACAAAATATTAGGTTTGAATGGATGGACGATCAAAAAAGATTTAGGCCTCTATGAGATAATAGGAAGGAACATCCTAAAATTAGTGGAGGAATCTTGCATAGAAGGACACATGCACACTCCACTCAACAGGGTGCACACCCCCCCCGTCTTCTCTCCTTTGGGGTTGTGCGACCTCCCGGTCTAGGATCGTTCTCAACACCTGAGTCAGATTGACTCTTCGGCTCCCTGCTGGAACCCAATAAACTCTACCACAAGTCTATCTTCCCTCAAAGTGCGCATCCTCTTAATCCCACAGCTCTCTTCTTGGCCTTTTGAAGAAATTTGGCGGCGACACTTACCTCTCTGTGCCAGGCCCTTTCTATCACGTGACCTTGTCATGTGTCCCGAGGATCAACCACATAAAGTTCTTTGGTCTTTGGGATTTGGATCTTTCCACGACAACCAAATCTTGTGCTCCCGAACTTTGAATTCGGTGAACTCAAATCCACAAAGATCAAAGTTCCTCATCCCTCCTTCCGATCGACAACTGCGATCTCTTCGGAATTCGGTCTTCAGGATTCTCTCGATATCCTTCTCCGATATCTCTCAGAGTATTATTCCTCTAGATCGGTGGACTGATTCCACACGTCCCCTCCAGATCCAATGATCTGTATTAAAACCGATTTTCGCGACTTCGCGAATATCTTTGTTTTCAATTTGCAAACCTCTCGGAGCTCCAACTCCTGGATCTCCTGATATTCTTCCACATGTCTCCTTCCGACGATGGATGATTTTATGGTCTTCGAGAGTTCAACAAGTCCTTGGCCTTCTTTCACACTTAGTGCGAATTCTTCTCGAGACTTAGACTATTCTCGGTCTTCTTTTGCACTCCTTACAGAGTTCTGAGCGAATTATTTTGCACGTTTTCTCGGCTTGAAAACCTTCAAGGTTCCCAGTTCCTTTGTGTCCTTCAACAGACTTTCTCGTGCCCTCCTAGAAACTTAACGCCCTTCCTCCTAATCTTGTAATATGAACTTACATTATCCTTGACACACTCCTTGCGCTCAGCTAGGCCTTTCGATGACTTCTCCCTTCACCCACCTGGAAGTCTTAATGCATCTCCTTTCCTTTATCAATGCACTCTTGCAAAGCCTTCCTTCCTCAAAGTGTTCAACAACCCTTCGATTCTCTTAAAGATTCCAATACTTCAAAATGTGTTTCTTGAGTACGCTCTCATACTTTCTCTATTCCCTCGTGATAGAGTGTTACAGAGTATTCAATAACTCTGCGTTGTGTTCCCTCCTACACAGTCTTTCTTTCCAAGGTACCCAACCACCTTGAAATTTCTTCTCAAGTCTGTGGATTATCCTGGTGTGCCCTCCTAACACCTTCTCTTCTGACTCGGATGAGTTCAGATACGCACTCCTTGCATCGGCTCATAGAGTCTCAACTCTCTATCACACACTCCTTTCACTTAGCCTCGAGAACCAGACTTAATCCAACACACTCATATATAGAATATTATATATCTATCCCTGCAGACGATTTCTAACATACATATACAAATCAAATGCATACGAATGACATTCATAACAAAACTTCCATTACACATAAATTGATAAACAGAAAAAATTGTTACTTTCTATTAATGGTGGAATTCCCATTACAACATATGAATCTAGACTACAACTGAGTCTTGCCTCTCCCTCCACTATCTATACTCTACTGGTAACAATACAAGAGTTTTATACAAGAGGTGATCAACGAGCTTCCCTCCAAGCTAAGCTAGAGCTGTCTAATCACCTTTCAAAACACATGTCTAATGGGAGGATTACAATGATGGAAATATGATCCGAATCGGATGGAGATCCTTCCTACAGTCAACCACTTAACGGCGACCTTATCTCGAGCTTGTGCAAAGGAACAATTTTGCCTCTTCCAACCTGTCAGCATTAATTTCCTTGATCACACTTTAGATTTTCAAAGGCAAAAAGGAGAGGGTGAAACCTCTCCCTTCTTTAAATGCACACCACTCGTGCTAATCGGCTGGTGCATGCTGAGGTAGAGCAATGCTCCTGCATCGTACTCCATGGCTAGGAAAATTCATGAGCTCCTGCTCATGAGCTTCCAAACTCTGTTGAAACCCTTTTGGATGCCAAAATTTCTCTTGGAGATGTCCTTCTACTCCACTTTTCTCCTGCTGCTCGTGCAGGTTCCTTTCTTTCCACCTTCTCCTTGCTGGCCGCTTCTTCCACTGACCTCAACATCAGCCTCGATATATCCTCTACGGCTTCTTCCAGCTACTTCATCGGCTGGTTCGGCTTGTGCAGTCTATCCAACTGCAACTCTTCATGTCACTCCATGGGTCGATCGTCCTGATCTCCCACGTTGCTTTCATCCACTGTGACGCTGACTGGACACTCTGCTGCATACTCCAATTCTACAGTCTTTCCACTGAAATGTTGTTCAACTACTTCTTTTGACAGACTAACTCCTATCAGTTCTTCGGCTAGTTCTATTCTATCTTCCTCCAGCTGCAACTCGTGTTGTATGTCTCCTCTGGCATGGATATCTCATGGCAGCCACCTTCTAGTCCCAGACTATCCAACCAATCCTCCAGTGTCTTTAACTCCATCTACCACCGAGTGAGTAACTCAACTGGGTATTCCTCTTCTGTAGGTACAGACTTCAGTATTTGTTCTTCCTCGTCCATGACAGTCTCATCTTGTTGTCCTTTTGTTTCATTTGCAACATTTGTGATAGCCTCTCCTCGGCTTCTTAGCAGGAATATCATGCCTCCTCCAATGAATAGAATGCACCTCTGATCCTTCTCCTCTGTGATGAAAGTTTCCAACTTGTCATCATCTTCATTCATGCGGCTTGCAGCTGCGCATGAATATTCATATGGATGAGGCCTTTCTTCCTCCTCCTCTCCATATTTCAATACCCCTGCTGACATGAACTCTCAACTGAGCTCATTTCTTTTCCCTTGTCCACTTGGAAATTCAGGATGTCTCCTCTCCCCTCTTGGCATTCTATGAGATCAACTAGCCTCTTCGCATTTCCCACCTAGAAACCTACAAGACTCCTCTCAGATCTCTTTCCCTCGTCATTGGGGTTTTCAACATATCTCAACCACCTCTTCAAAAATCGTCATTTCCTTTGGGCCAACAACATTTGAACAGGCCACTTAGCTGTCCTTTTCAAAGGCCACTCGTACCTCCAGCATACCTTTGCTTCCTGTTGCATCTTGAATGCTAGCGTCTCCATCTTGGCTCGGATTTCACTGAGCTCCTCGTCTATCTACGATTTGATTTTCTACACGAAGACTTCTCCTTGACCGTGCTCATAACCTCCAACAACCATATTTATTTACCTTCAACCCACTTGGTTGTTTACCATCTGTTTCACACCTTACATCAATCTCCACAGAGTATCGCACTCTGTCTCCCTTACCTAAAAAAAAAAATTCTACGCTCTGATACCACTCATGGTATCAGAGTATCTCCTTTATCTTCTTCTCTCTACCTGAGAGAAAAATCAAGCTCTGATACCACTTGGTGCAGAAAACCCCCCCCCCTTCTTCTCTCCTTCGAGGCTACGCGACCTAATGGTCTAGGATGATTCTCAAAACCTAAGTCGGATTGACTCTTCGGCTCCCTGTTGGAACCCGAAAAACTCT
Source organism: Picea glauca (assembly GCA_000966675.3). Classification (NCBI taxonomy): domain Eukaryota; kingdom Viridiplantae; phylum Streptophyta; class Pinopsida; order Pinales; family Pinaceae; genus Picea; species Picea glauca. The sequence continues at coordinate 185,230 of JZKD02S2178099.1, read as the reverse complement.
ACCATAGGTCTTTCTTCCCTCAAAGTGCAGGACCTTGGGTTGTGTCTCAAGGATCAACCACACAAAGTGCTTCAGCCTTTGGGCTTTGAATCTTTTCGCGATGACCAACTCTTGTGCTCTCGAACTCTGAATTTGGTGAACTCAAACGCACGAGGATCAATGGTCCTCGTCCCTCCTTCTGATCAATGACTGCGATCTCTTTAGACTCTAGTCTTTGAGAGTCTCTCAATATCCTTCTTTGATGCATCCCCTTCAGATCCAACAGTCTAGATTCAAACCACTCTTCGTGACTTCACGAAGATATTTGTTTTCTCTTGGAAAACATCCTGGAGCTCCAACTCCTGGATCTCCCGATCTTCTGCCACCTGTCTCCTCCCAAAGATGGATGATTTTATGGTCTTTGAGACTTCGACAAGTCCTCGACCTTCTTGCACACTTAGTGCAAATTCTTCTCGAGACTTAGACTATTCTCGGTCTTATTCTACACTCCTTATAGAGTTTTGTGCAAATTCTTCTCCGACTTTGCTCGGCTTGAAAACCTTTCAGGTTCCCAGTTCCTCTATGTCCTTCAGTGGAATTTCTCGTGCCCTCCTGGAAACTTAATGCCCTTCCTCTTGAACTTGTAAGATGAAATTACAGTATCCTTAGCACACTCCTTGTGCTCAGTTAGGCATTTCGACGTCTTCTCCCTTCACCCACTTGGAAGTCTTGAGGCATATCCTTTCCTTTGTCAATGCACTCTTTGAAAGCCTTCCTTCCTCAGAGTGTTCAACAACCCTGGGATTCTCTTAAATATTCCAACACTTCAGAATGTGTTTCTTGAGTATGCTCTCGTACTTGCTCTATGCCCTCATGGCAGAGTGTTACAGAGTATTCAATAACTCTACACTGTGTTCCCTCCTACACAATCTTTCTTTCCAAGGTACCCAACCACCTTGAAATTTCCTCTCGAGTCTGTGGATTATCCTAGTGTGCCCTCCTGATAGCTTCTCTTCTGACTTTACTAAGTTCAGATGCACACTCCTTGCATCGGATCACAGAGTTTCAACTCTCTATCACACACTCCTTGCACTTAGCCTTGAGAACTAGACTTAATCCAACACACTCACAGATAGAATATTATATCTCTATCCCTACAGATGATTTCTAACATACATCTACAACTCAAATGCATACAAATGACATTCATAACAAAACATCCATTACACAAAAATTGATAAACAAAAAAAACTGTTACTTTCTATTAATGGTGGAATGTCCATTACAACATATGAGTCCGGACTACAATTGATTCTCAACTCTCCCTCCACTATCTATACTCTATTGGCAACAATACAAGAGTTTTATACAAGAGGGGCTCGACGAGCTTCCCTCCAAGCTAAGCTAGAGGTGTCTAATCACCTTTCAAAATGCATGTCTAATGGTCGGATTACAATGATGGAAATCTGATCCAAATCAGATGCAGATCCCTCCTACCGTCAACCACTTAATGGAAACCTTATCTCTAGCTTTTGCAAAAGCACAATTTTTTCCCTTCCAACTTGTCATCATTAATTTTCTTGATCACGCCTTAGATTTTCGAAGGCAAAAATGAGAGGGTGACGCCTCTCCCTTCTTTGAATGCGCACCACTCATGCTAATTGGTTGGCACGTTCTAAGGTAGAGAGATGCTCCTGCATCACAACACCACATTCATGGCCCTTATCCGTGAGATTGACTCCCCCTATTCTCTAGATGATTTCAGACCAATCTCTCTTTGCAATTGTATATATAAGGTGGTGTCAAAATTAATTTCTAGAAGAATGAAGGCTATTCTCTCTACCTCAATCTCTCGAGAACAATTTGGATTTTTGGAAGAAAGACAGACACAAAAAGCTATTCAGTTGACACAAGAACCCCTTCACGGTATCAAAACCAAGAAATTCAAAGGAGCAGTGCTAAAGATATACTTATAAAAGGCTTATGATAGAGTAAGTTGGCTATATATTAGGCTTCTCCTAACCCATTTAGGGTTTCAAGTGCCTTTCATTAACTGGGTGATGAACTACATAACAACGGTTTCTTTCACAGTGCTATCAATGGGGAAACATCTCCTTTTTTTCATGCAAAGTGAGGTCTTAGACAAAGTTGTCCCCCATATCCCCTCCTCTTCCTCTTGGTTGTGGAGGAACTTAGTAGAGCAGTGAAAGATGCAAATCTCCAAGGGGAGTTCCAAGGTATCTCTATTTCCCCTACTTTAAAGTTAACACAACTCCTTTCCATGGATGATGTATTGATTTTCTACAATGGGCTTCAGGGGGATGCAGAAAAATTGAATACCATTTTGGATCTCTTTGGTCGGGCGATAGGTATGAAAATAAATGAGATAAAATACACTCTTTTGGTCCATAACTTGGAGGAATCATAAATGATATGCTATTTGGCCTCCTTTCTCTATGAACTAAAGGACTTCAACATAGGACTAAAATATCTAGTATTTTGGTTGAAGTTGAATTGCTACAAGAAAGAAGATTGGCACTGGACAATAGCCAAACTGGAAAAGAGGTTCAAAGTATGAAGTTTCAGATGGCTATCTTGAGCATGACAGTTGGTACTGGTCAAATCAGTACTATAATCCATCCCAATTTATTGGATGTATTTAGCCTAGATTCCCAAAGGAGTGCTAGAAAAAGAAAGGAGAATATGCTTTAAGTTTTTATGGGTTGGCTCTCAGGAAAAATTGGAAACGGGAATCTTTGGCTGCTCCAAAAATGCTCGAAGGACGGGGATTAAAAAACATCTTTTTATTCTCAAAAGCGTTGGTGGCCAAATCCAACTGGATATTGATTACATCATAAATTTTGTAGATGAAGGTGGTTACACACAACTATATCCACCCAGAATTGGTGGAGGAATGGTTCAAAAGCCTAGTTAAAGAGAGGGCTAACTGTTCAATCATTTGGAAGGCAGTCATCAAATATTTTCATTTTCTTGGAGAAGGACTTGCATGGTGAATAAGGAAAGGTACATAGGTGAAAATTAAAACAGTCCCATGGCCAAGTAGTTAGGTCAGTTACCTTCTTCCCATAGCCTTGATCCAACAGCTTCACACACAAGGTTATTTTTATATCAATCAAATAGTTTATCCAAGGCGTACTACCATTTGGAGCCAAGAATGGAAGGATTCAACATAGGTGGGGCTAGGGGAGGCCTTCTCTAATAAAAGGGCCAATTATATAAGAGCACTCAAAATAGCTCATATTCAGATAATGGAAAGGCAAGACAAGCTAGTCTAGCAACATGCTCCTCATGACAAGCTAGTAGCCAAATTTGTTGAGCGAGTCCAACACATCCAACAACAATTTCATCATATTTTGCATAAATGCAATGCCAAGTACAAGCAGTGCCATGATCAACATCGAGTACCACACAAGTTTCAAGTGGTAGATAAGGTATGGTTTCATTTACAGAAAGAGCGCCTCACAAGACCCCATCGGAAGATATGCCCACTTAGATATGGGGCTTACACCATCACCAAGGTTGTGGGTGTGAATTATTTTGAATTAAGTATTCCTCCTTTCCTTGGTTTGCACCTAGTATTTAATGTGGAATTACTTCGACCATATTTTCCACTTGTCCTAGACACTTCAGACATAGTCGAGCACTTGGCCCCTACATAACTCAATCCTAACTGCATTGAACATGCAATAGTTGATCGGATAATTGAAACCAATATAAAGGGGACCTTCCAGTAGAACATCCAAATCTATCAGTTCATCAAAGCATGACAATTTCTTCATTAGGGAAAGTGGCTCACTAGGAGTCAGATTCAACAGAAGTTACCCCATCTGATGGAGGAACTTGACACAATGGATATCATTGCTTCCTAAGGGGGGAGGACTAACCCAGGTGGACATCAATGGCCACCCACCTATTCCATTGACTCAAATTACAGTTTTCATCTTGGTAGTTTTTCTATAGTTTTTGAGGTCTCAAACTTCTGGGGTTGTTTTGAGGCCTTAAACAACTTTTTTTTGACTTGGAAGCGTTCCATGGATCTCTCTTGGGATGTATTAGGATATTCAAAATATGTAATCCTCGGCTAGACCTTTCGATGGGTACCAAGCACCCCAAACAAATATCGTATGCAAAGTTATGCCCATGACAAGTCGACGTATCAACTACCCCCATTGAGGCCCATAAACCTTTTGGTGTTTCGTCTTCCGGGGTTAGGATTTTGGATGTTTAGGGTTTTCTTATTTATTCTTTATGTTAAAAATGCCTTTGGAACCTCATTGTAACTATCCTCTTGTGAATGAGCGTAGGCGACACATCTCTCTTCAAAGAAAAGCTACGACCATTCTAGCTAGCTTGGGTGCTTTGCATTTGTTACACTCTTTTGTATTCTAGAAAGTCATTAATAGAATCTAATTTTTACTGTATTCCTTTATTCCTTGCAATATCTTTGTGTATTTCCTTGTTATATCTATGTTATATTTCCTCCTTCATGTCTTTCTCAAACTAATCTGGATCACTGTGTGATCATCGAATATATTTCACTTGTTTTAGATGTTAAAAACAAACAAGAAAATCGCAAAGAGTTTGGATCCAATAGTGGAAAGCAAGGAGTTTTTCACCATTGGAAAAGGTTCAATTCCAATGAGGGTCGCTTAACCTGGAGACATCAAGACACCTTGAGGTAGTGATCTAACATGTGGTTGCACCCAGAGAGACTATATTAAAATAGTCGTGTGTTTACTTGGGAGGACAATACCGTTGGTGCGACCTACTAGTGCGATACCCGTGATTTTAATAACTTAGATGCCCCTGGGTTGTGGTTTCTTAGTCAACAGTTGAAATGTCTACTCCTCAAGTGATAAACATTTCTAACAAACAAACAAAAAGCAAATAAAAAATTGAGTAATACATCTTTTCCAATTATATATGATAAAAAGTCAAGGAATTTTAGCTAATATATTTATATAAAAAATAAATTAAAAAAAATATTAAATTAATATTTGATTTCAAACTTGGATTTGCTTTGTAAAAATAAAAGAAATATGTTAATTTTATTTAAAAATATATTAAAAAACTAAAACATAATCTTAAAATTTAATCTTGGATTCGCTTGAAAGAATGTGGAAGCTTAAAACTTCATGAAAGATAATGCAATTTATGTGAGAAGAAAAGT
>JZKD02S2178099.1:142509-165343 GCA_000966675.3 Picea glauca | reverse complement strand
GGCTGCTACTCGCATCCGTGAGAAGATCATTACAATGAGGCTCTAGAGGCCTTTTTACAATAGAAGAGAATGCCAAAAGTCATAGACATCCAAAAACCTAACCCTAGGAGATGAAACGCCAAAAGTCATGTGGGCCTTGTTTGGGTAAGTTAGTACATCAACTTCCCGGGGTCGTAACTTTTGCATACGATCTTCGTTTTAGGAGTGTGATAGCTCGTTGGAAAGGTATCATCGAGGAGATTCATTTTGGGGGATAAAGTATGCCTTTGGCTATCATTGAGAACCTAAATCTCAAAAAAACTTCATTTAGGCCCTCAAAATGGCCCTAGAAGTTAAAACTTACTAAAAATAGTAAATTGCCAAAATTGCCAGAAAACTGTTTTGAGCCAGTCGAAAAAGGTGGGTGGCCACCGATATCCACCTGGATCAACTTTCCTAACAATTATATCAACCACCCTCACCACAAAAACCTAAAAACAAGAGTTAAATATCATTTAAATCTCAAATTTGTTGTATTTATGTTGTTGAATTTTATTATTTGATACTAATAGTTCAATATTATTAATATGTATGCAAGATGCTAACATATTCACTAGTTATAGTACTAGTCCACTCCTTGGGCACCTGGTCTATGCTCATGGGTTACCTTTCTCTATGCCAAGAGAGTTTCCATGACTTGTATAGCCTGTTTCCATTGTTGCCCACCCCCAACATATTTCTTATTCGGTGCATCCTCAATGGATTCACCCACATGCCACCCATTTGCACCACCTCGTCCATCGCATCTATCCACAATAGATGCACCCATATTCCACCCACCCCCACCACCATTTCCATCGGCCCCATTCACCGAGACTACCGCAGTAGAGGTTGTGTTGGAGTAGGTTGTACATTTGAGTTCTCCACATGCCAGTGACTTTCCATCGAGGCCTAAGATATTTACAGTGAGATAATGTGTTGATGATAATTTGTTACGTATCATGAATTGATTTTATGCATATTTGTTTAATTTTAATGATTTGATCCTTGTAACTGATGCAGGGTGGCATTGGTAAGAGATTAGGGTCACAGAGGAGGGTAACACCATCACGATGTCCAGTCCCATATGCAGTGAGTTGTCTTATGTTAACTTACAAAGTATAATTTTGTAAGTATTTTAATTCATTGAGGAAAAAAACTTATAACAATATATTTTGTTTGTGCAGTCTCCGGAGCGACAAAGCACACCCAGGCCCAAATCCACTCAAGGTGCAGTTTGTCCCTGTGATGTGCTACATGGTCGAAGTACTCTACTAGACAATCTTGGACCGTTCTGGTGATCATTTCCCCGTCGTCCTCCATGATTGTATAGTCTGGTGATGTTCATTGTGCCTTTGATTTCTTGTGTGCGCCTCCTACTTGCATGACTGGTCTCTTATTTCCCCCTAGTTCTTGTGTGTTGGGATTTAGGGCGGTCTCTTGCTCTCCCTCAGCCTGCTTCTATTGTTCATTGGTCGAATTTGTATTCTCCTTCTTCCCCTTCTGGGTTCCTATCTTTTTTGTCCCTTCATCTATTTGTGTTGGCTTGCCTTGGCCCGTTCTTGGTCTCTTCGGCACTTGGATTTCCGGAGGCTGCATTTCTCCCTGCTTTGCCTCTTCTTCTGTTTTTCTTTGCGGAACTTCCCAGTTAATGGTTGGGATCCTCCATTCATCGGGCCATTCACTAATGACCATGTCAATATAACCCTCTTTGATGAAGTATCACATCTGTAGCCATTGTTTCAATGGATCCTACCTTGCCTGTATCCACATTATTTTTTGTGTGGCCCAGAAATTGGCGATGTCCACATATCGTGCAACCACCTCTGCTATTATTCTCTATGATCGACTAATGTCTTCCTATATGTCTCATAGGTATGCTTCAAATATGATCCCATTCTCCCTCTTATGCTTGGCATTCAGCCAGACTCTCAGTAATAGATACCTCGCTCCCGCTGGTTGTGGTCTCGTACAAAAAACTACATACCATGGTTCTCGCCATCCCATGAAGGATATTAAGGTAATCAACCATGAGTAGTGGAAATTTGTGCCTAGGTCCTACGCATCCTTGTAGTCCTCTTGGAACAAGTTCAATAAGTATGGCGCCCAACTCATTGAGGTGCCTTCTGTGCACTGGGCTGCAACTGCAATGACTCTAGCTGGTACTTCCTCTCTGCAAAATTTTCTTAGAAACTTGCAAGATAAGATTTTTGTGCCCAACTGTGTGGCTGCGTTGTTGATTCCTTTGATAATGACGCCTCTCGTTCCCCTGGCGGTGCCATACTTCTTCTTCATTTCTTCTGCCAGTTCTTTCTCCTTAGATTTGTCATCCATAACCAGCGCGAGATCCATACCCCGGATTGGTAACCTTGTTATTTATGTAATAAGATTAGCAGTTATGGGGACAGGTTTGTCCAGCCATATGTCCCCTCCATGTGTGACTGCTAACAATTGCTTGAGGCATGTTGTTGCGTTCTGGCCTCTACCAAAATGTGGTAGGTTCAACAGACCTAAGATTCCTATTTTCTCCAGAACATTTGCCCACTGGTATGGTTGGTTAATCATTTCTCCAAGCTGAGTTGTGCCTATGGTCTGTGTAAAGACCCTCTGCGCAATTTCTAGGAACTTTGTTTCATCTGCTACATCATGGTCTCAATATTTGAGCTTCCTGACGTGGCCCAGTAGCTCTGGTCCTACCTGTACTCCCTCTGGTATGCGTGGTGGAACAATTTATGTTGCAGGTTTCTTGCGGGGTGAGCTTGGTATCTGTATTTTATATTTCTGTTGCAATGGCTAGCTCTAAGTTCCAACAGCTTCCAATTGCTCCCCCTAAGACATTATGGCCAAGCTGAGGCATATTCAATGGTCTCCCTTACTGTTTGTCCTAAGATGGCCGTTTGAGACTCATATGGCTCCACTATTTCTTCCAGATTCTATGTCATTCCATTAACTTCTAGGGCTGCTTTGGTGCTCTCTGGTTGCACCTCCTTTTAGGTTTTTGCTTCCTGGATCTGAGGCTACTGGGCCACTATTGGCATATATACTCTCATGGAATCTGCTTCTGGTTGTTGAATTTCTTCTAGAATCCATGTAGAATTCACCGGTATTGTCTCTAGGGATGGGATTGCGTCGATATCAATGATCTTTGGTTGTTGATGTTCATTCTCTTCCAATGGTCCTCGTGACCTAGTTTGACCCCTAGTCGTTCTGGCACTCTGGCTTTCTTCTGTTGGCTTCGATGGTGCCATAGTGGCTCTTTGTAGGTTTGATTGACTTATGTGATCTTTGTAGCCTCGCTTTCTGCGTTCTAGCTGCTACTTCTCTCTGTCTGTTCTCCTTTCATGAATAGACTAGTTGCTCCCGTGCTCACGTGTTGTATTGACTTGCCATGAAGCTTATCAAGGATGCTTCCTCCATTATGGGCTTAATGCAACATAACTGTGGGTTCAATGCATCTGCGATGGTTTCATACTTGTCATTACTCTTTCTTTGCCATCTCTAGTTGGTGTGATTAATGTGATGTCCCATCAATCCTTGCCTTCCTTTAATTCTGCCTAGTGTTGTCCTGCCATATTGCTTTTTCCAACTTTCCTTTTCCCTTTTGTATATAACCGTTGTCCTTTCCTTTGTCGAATTCATGTTTCTAACCTCGTGTGGCCTTTCTAACTTTTTGTTCTCTTTTCGATTTTTTTTTTTTTACTGTGCGGTGGGTGGTCGACTGTCCTTATATAGCTTCAGTCGACTCCCATTGACCATTCCTATGAGTTTTGCACCTACTAAATCTCTTAACTATACATCTCCTCTATGTGTGACAGATTTTACTTCGTATGGTCCTAAACAATGCATTCTAATCTTTCCCAGGTGCTGAAACGATTTACTATCATACATCAATACTAGATCTCCTTCCTTGAACGTTTTCTTCTTGATGTGTTGACTATGCCAAGCTTTGTCTCTTGCTTTCTGCACTTGTTGATGGAATCCTGCCAAGATTCGGTCTTCCTCCATGGTCAATAAATATTTAGTCTCTCCTGTAATGCACCTCGTTCTATCATTTGTGTGATAGTTGCTACACACAAGATGGGTACTAAAAACTCTAATGGCACTACTACTTCTTGGCCATAAACCAGTTTAAATGGTGTGTGCCCTGTCAACTTTTTTCATGTAGTCCTGTACACCCATAATACTGTTGGCACTTTGAGGTCCCAGTCATCTCTATTAACATTACAAATCTTTGTCAGTATGTTCTCCAGAATTGTGTTGAAAGCTTCCACCGTACCATTTTCCTGTGGATGATACGGTGTGCTCTTCTGATGATGGAATTCAAAATCTTCAGTCATCACGTGGATGATGTTGTTTATGAAGTGCGTTCCTTGGTCTCTCATCAAAACTCTTGGGCACCCAAATCTAGTGATCACTTGTTCAAGAAAAAAGTGTGTTGTTGTCTTTGCGCTGCAATATTTTACTGGTGCAACTTCCACCCATCTTGTTAGATATTCCATCACGGTGATAATGTACCTTGCCCTTGTTCTTTTGGCTGGTGGGTTAATTGGTCCCACAAAGTCTATTGCCCATTTTTCAAATGCCTATAATGTTACTTGTGGTCGTAGTGGCATCTCATCTCTTTTGTTGGGTTTTCCTACCCTTTGACAGACATCGCATCTTTGACAGTATGCCTTTGAGTCTCTGTGAATCGTTGGCCACCATAGTCCTGTACATAATACCTTCTACATGGTAGCTTTACCTGCATAGTGTCCCCCTGCTATTCCCTCGTGGGCTTCTACTAAAACTCTTGGTCTTTCGTGCTCTAACACGTATCTTCGCAAAATTCTATCTACACCCATTTTGTATAGGTGTCCCGCAATTAGTTGATAGTCGACAGCGCAGAATACCAGGTTCTTCTTCTACGCGATGATATATTCTTGCGACATAGTACCTATACTCAAGTACTGAATGATATCTGTGAAGTATTCATCATCAATCCGTACTGAGAGTAACTGTGCATCTGGAAATTTGTCTTCTAAATTCGTAGGTTCTTCTCCATTTGTGACCCTCTACAGGTGGTCATGTCCTACATTCAATTTTCTTGGTTTAAATTTTACTTCAAAGTCAAATTCTTGGAATAGTAGTAACCATTGATAGATTCTCCCCCCCCCCAACACTGGCTCGTTGACTAGGTATTTCAGGGTTGAGTGATCTGTAAACATCTTAAAGTGTTTTCCCAATAAGTAATGCTGAAAATTTTGTAGTGCATAGACCATGGCTAGGCCTTCTCTTTCTGTCGTGTTATAGTTGTGTTTTGAGTCTGATAAATTTCTTCTTTCAAATGCTATAGGGTGATCCAAGTCTCCCACTCCTAGATACTCCAAGATAGCTCCAAGTGCTATGGTTGATGCATCTACATGCACATGGAATGTCTTTTCCCAGTCTGGAAATACTAATATCGACACGGTAACCATCTTTTCCTTCAAGGTATCTAGACTGTGTTGACACTCGTCATTCCACTAAAACTTTGTATCCTTTCTTAACAACTTTTCCATTGGTGTTGTGAACTTCGCATATCCTTTGATGAATTTCATGTAGTATCATGTGGCTCATGAATTGGCCTAACACCAACTTCATCTCGTCATCGTCTTTGTCCCTCCCTCGTCTCTGCAGGCGCCGACCATACTGCTTCTCGGTGAGCTGACTCCTCGACCATCTCTGCCTCTTGGCCTCGGGGTCCCACATATGAAAAAAACACCAAATATAGAGTCAACATCCATATACATATATAAACATGTTATCTATCGAAATAAAAAAGCATAAAAAACATAAAAAAAAATAAAACAAAAACATACCTCGTTGATCCCAGTCCTCCCCAGGAAGCAACATCATGTCTGGGTCATGATGGCAGTCCTAACACACATATGGATACCTCAGTATCAGCTATGGAATTTATCATCACAATCACGCCACCGTGGTCGTGAAGTAGTGGCCACCCTCTGCACCTCCATGTCAGGCCAACACATGGGCCCACCTCATCAGTCGCGACTCTCGTGGCCTCGTGATCTCGAGCAAAATCCTCGGGTGCAACAGAGTCACCCTCTCTAGAAACAAGGCCACTAGAATGGACCCAAAAGGAAAGTCACCGGAGTCGGATCGCCGACATCGGTTCATCTGTCCCATCATCCCAGTGTGAAGAAGCAAACCCCAGGAAAAAAGGTCCCTATCAAGGACCTACTCCACTATCCTGAGTTGACCTCTAGTGATCCACTAAGTCCCCAATGATTTGTATATCCTCACCACCATAGCGGCAATGAATTCTGTCAGAAGATCATCGATTGCCTTAATCTAGATGACCGAACCTAACATCGGGTTCGGCCCTGTGCAGTGGTGAACCGCCAAGTCACCTACTCGCTCATCACCTAGCAGTTGGGGATTGATAGGAAGGGCCATCCCATGGAATGGGAGACCTATCAAGAAATACACATCCTTGACGACCGAGAATGTCAACTATTTCCCTGTCACTATGAAGTAATGAAGATTAGTGCTCCACAGTGCAATCAGATACTGAAGCAATAAATCCTACGACCATATTAGAGGGAAGTCGAATAAATTGAGCAACCCGCAGGATACCAAGTGTCTCAACACGCCCGAATTCTCTCTCACTACCTCTCGTAGACAGTTCCAGTGATGCTCTCTCCAGTGCACTGACATCGTGCTCTCCGAGTTTGTTGATCACCTGCATCCACACAAAAACACTTGATTAGCCTCATCATCCATAAAAAAAAAATAAACAAATTCAAAAAAATTCAACCCATTAGCCTTGCCCCAAGTGTGTGACTTTCACCCAGATAGGTGCGCACATGTTCTTTTCATAGTTGTGCACTCATGTGCAACTCTCTGAGAAATAGTCATGCATGAGTGCGTAGTTGTTAGTCAAACAGATGCGCATCTCATGCGCACCTGTATTTCCCTACCCCGTGCCCACATGCATGGCTGTGTCAAGCACATCCACATACCATGCACCCAAAAATGGATTATACCCATGCACATGTGCAAGGGTATTCCTCCTTTTCCGGTGCACTAGTGGGTTCCTACCCAAAAAATCTCATGCATGACCCTTCATACAACCCCTACGTACATTCTAGGAATTTCATAAGATGCAGGAGGATAGGACCACTAACCTATCTCTCACCACTTCTGGATCAGTAGCCTCATGCTCCCGCAATCTCCAAATTTCCTCAGAGCGATCTCATCAACTCAACTACAGTGACAAGTACAAATGAGGTGGCATTATGAGCCTACCAACCATATATAGCCCCTTTTTTCTCAACTTACTCACTATGTTGAAGGATCCCAGAGCCTTCGTTTTCTGATCCATTCTCAGCCACAGGATCCTGGTCCCGCCACCTACACATTCACATTCCCTGGGTCATCATCTGCACTTGGCCCCAGAGGAGCTCTTTTCTCACATCACGCTCAGGTACGCATGCTCATGTTCAATTTTATCAAATAGTTGTTATATGTTCTTTATCATTAGATATTGTTCACGTCGGGTATTTGGTTTTCATATGTGAAGGTACTTGTTCTGCAATATTACAACCCCTTCAGGTATTTGTTCAACACTGGTTCCTTACGTCTGGCTCTGTAGTACCTTTACCTCTGCTACATTTTCGTACTGTCACCCGGTAGCACTCTCCCCCACATGAGTTGTCCCATTCATAGTTCCCCTTAGAAACTTGACACTCATGCTGATTTCACCCCCTAGTGATGTGAGTCTCTATAGTCTTGTACACTTCTGAGAATGAACCCCATACTTCTTCTCATCATATTGCTAACCTTCCCAATGGACTCCCAGGTCATATCATCTTTGTTCTATTGACTACACCTCCGCAGTATCATTATCCCTCCATCTCATCCACCATCATTTTTCCCATCTGCAGATTGTCCTCCATTCATTTACCTAATAAAGAAACCAACCCATGGGGCCCCCACCCTCCACCAGTTTTATTTCACAAACTTACGCCTTAACAAGCCAAGTCATCTTTCATTGGGGCACCCATTTCTGTATTTGTATACTCAACCCAAATTATTCTTTATTTCTTTGGTAATTGTAAAAAGCCTTTGTTTCTAGCATTTGCTTAGCTTTTTCGTCGTCACCCTTGATGGACTTTGTTTTCCTGGCAAAGCAACCCATGTTTCCCTTGGTTGGGGCACCCACTCTCTTTTCATACCAACATTGTTCACAAGCCTCGAGTATCCCACATCCATGTACCCATGATCTCTGAGTTTGTTCACTTTGTTAGCCTCTGGCATAGTTTAACCCCGTATCTAGTCATTCCCCTGACACTAGATCCATTTTTATGGTTGCTGCTAATCATCCTTCAAAAATTCCCCAACCAACGATAGTCTTGAGTCTTCCCAAATATTGACTTCATTCATGTTACTCGTAAGAATTTGATATCATCTCAGTGGATTTCATGAAGCCCTTTACTTCTTGGTGTCACATCTCCCTTCCTATCGACATCAACAAAGTTTCCAGAAGGGAAACAATATCTTGACTCTCATTACCTTTATAATGAGGAGTCTCAGACAACATAGAGAGAATCATCATTTCTCTCTGATTCTGTTGACCCCCATAAAATTCAACTTCAACAAACTCTCATGTTACGATGGGTCTTACTATGTGACTATTACAGTTGTTTTCATACCAGCCGAAGACCTCTGAAGTCGTTAGGCCATCAATTCCTATGAGTCATTGAAAATTCTTACAGTTGTCCTTGCCTCACTTCAGAGTCCGTTCACCATTCATAACTGTGATTTTTCATTATCAACCGCCATCAAGGGCGCTGCATTTATCTACATCAACATACACATTCAGTTACAGTCTCACATTTTGGTATCATGACACGAGCATGGGGCATGCCCACCTCATTTGTACACATATTTTCCTTTTTCTCCCTAGAGAAAGGTTTGGGTCCCATAGTTTTCCCTCTCCTTCTGACAGATCGCTCTTGCAGTTACTCTCTTCACTCTTCATTACAATGGCACTCTCATCACAAAAAGCAGTGATGTATTTAGGCTATACGTATGCTCCTAACCTCACACATCAGGGGGCATCTTTTATCACTGAAAAATCGTCGACAACATCACATGAAAATGGTTAAAGAAACACATCAATTCCAACAACAATTAGTCCACCTACAACACTGAAATGAATTCAAGAGTAAAAAAACTATACAATTGGGTCAAAAATTGAAATGCGCAGATTCACCAAAGGAAGTGTGTGCAGAATGCGTAGTGTGAGTGGGCCAACACAACCCTCAGCGCGCACAATGCACAAAATGCGCGACTGTGTATGAGAAAAGATGCACACTTCTATGAACGACATATTTATGGATCTTGTCGACCCCTCAACCACTTATGGACCAACCCCAACACGATTTGACACTCTTATCTGAGAAAAATCCAAATGGGAGGTTGGTAAAGGACTAGAGGGTGCTCTAAAAGGCCCCTTGTTCACACTATGAACCAATTACATTTTTCCATGTATGAATGCTATAAATAAGAGACATGGGTGCACTAAGAAACCAAGATCTGCATAGTATTGTTATGCTGCAAGAATTCTCCCTTGATAATCCTCTTTTATCTTTGGAACCTTCAAGCACCATTGCAATGGGCCATTCCACTCACCTCTTGAGGGAATAGGCAATGTTGTTCTTTGACATTTTCCATTTCTTCCATTGTATGAAGAGCTCTCCATTAGGGAAATCAAGATCCCTCCCAAGGAGGAAGATGGGACTCATAAGTCCCTATTTTTCTCTACGGTGTTTTGCCTACTAATCTCTCGATCCATTGGTAGCATTATGTTGGTCATTGTTTGATTTTCATGGTTCTAAGTTTCTCATGCTTTCTAACAGTTTTTTCTTAGTTGTTTTAGTTTATTTCTTTGTTTATACATGTGTTTGGCTTGTTTAACCCACTCACAAACTTCTATCTTGTCTAGCAGACTCATCTAGACATGCAAGTGTTGTTGTTTTTCTCACCCAAGTGACAAAACCAACACAACAATATCCAACAAAGGAATCCATCTTGGTGGTGGAGGGTACTATGGAATTTAAAATTCCCCCTAAATTCTCACATCTTTGTGTGCTACTTAATTGTTAATAAAGTACACACATGTGATAGGATGAAATGGAGGAATTTGGAGGGTTTGAGATGGTGCTCTTTGTGTAAATCCGATGAGGAAATAGTGACACATATCTCTATTTTATTCACTTTTGTTAAACATATATGGTAGGAATGTTCTAAAAAATTGGGTCAAGATTGCACTTGGTGGGGTATGATAGTAGAAGAAGCTTGGAGTGACCGGGTCTCCAATTCCTCAAATTGAAGATTCAAGTCACTTCCATTGATCCTCAATTGGGGAGCCTGGTTGGTTAGGAATTCTTCCATCTTCCAGGATAAACCTTCTCTCCTGGATATTATTGCGGCACAGGAACATGTACAATTCAGACCATTCAGGAAGAACAAATAGACTCTTCAAGGTCATGGGCCTACTTTGATGGGGGCCTCACAAAACAACAACCAACAATGTAGAGGGGGCACAATAATTCATCTATATGATAGTCATTTATTCAAACTTGAAATGGGACTGGGCGCCGGTACAAACAATTATGCTGAAGTAATGCCACTAAAACTATTGTAACTTTTTTCGAGGGAAAAAGGTGTTAAAACCCTTTAGATATTTGGTGATTCAATGATAGGCATACATTGGACCCGTAAATCACTTAAATGTCACAACATTATGTTTCTTTCTTTACTTGATGAAGTTTTCAAAATCTTGGACTTGTTTGATTCCTTCTCATTGTGGCATGTCTATAGGGAGCGCAACTCGGAGGTAGATATGCTCTCTAAAGTAGGCGTACAAATGGATTTTGGGCAATGGATGATCACATAAATAAAATATGAAACTCACTATGAGTTCTACCGCAAGCCATTTTTTGAACCACAAGGCCCCTTTGACATCTCTTTTTAGCTATCAATATTTGTTCTTGGAGACATTGTAATCCTTTGTGATTTTTTTTCAACAAACTACTTTTGTAGATCTCGACTGTTATAAGATTGCACTATGTCATGTTTATTCTGGACTATCAAATTTTTGTAAAACATTAGAGGATGTTATCCTGACATAATTATATTGACAAAATGGTATATCCACCGAAGATACAATGTGGATCTATAATCCTACGACCTGAACTGATCGTAGCCATGAGGAATACAAAGTGGATCTATGAGATGACAAGACATAGGCACGACCAATACAAAGTGGATCTATGTAACAATATATGTGTCATAGCTCAAAATAACTCCTTCGCAACCTGGGAAAAGTGCGTATCAGAGTGAATGACACAACCCAGGGTCTTCTTACCGATCCTGATGTAGAAGGAATCTAACCATGTGAATAGATGTCCTGATGTCAAACATGGAAGAAACCACTTGATTACCAGTCAATGAGGTAAATCATTAACAAGTGCAAGGGATATCATCATTGATGTCAATGATTCCCAAGGTACTCTAGTAAATTCCAACGAATGTGAATGGATGAGCTGAAATCAAACATTCGTGGAATCATCCGATCAGAAGTCAATGATGTAAGCCTATTGTCGGACGTGAGGAGGCTTGCCATTGATGCATGCAAGTCTCAATGTACTAACTGGTTTCTAAGTCTAAATCGTAGATAATTTGTTGAAGTAGACAGGAATAGACTCATCGAAGGAGGTCCTTGATGTATCCCCCATCAATGACACAAATCAGACACAGAGATGTAATTGGTGGATCAAATGAACATGAAATGACACGGGTATTGAAACAGGATATTTGTGATGGGTGACTCTTGAGGTGGATTCTTCCCTTGAACACTGAGGCATAACGACAGAAACTTGTCATGGACCAAAACTTGATAGCGCAATGGATACTATGACTTACGTCGAGTGACCCAAAGGAGTAAGGAAACTCAAAAGATTGGTTCAGTGCAAAGGTTCAGTGGATTGAAATACATGAAAAGATAAAATGTCTTGTTCAAGGACGACTGTAAGGTTACCAACAAATCTTTCAAAAATAGCTTGGCTTGTTTCTTTCAATTCCCCCCCCATCAAAATAGACGAGTGCCTCCTTTTGGTTTAACGAGCTCGAGGAGGGTAACACATGCTCGATATAATTCACCTTCGGTAAGTTCCTCTTCCTTTGTTTAACGAACTGGAAGAAGTAAGGGTTTGGTCTCATATGAGCCCTTCAGTGTATGAAAGTTTAACGATTCTAGAGAAGGTAAAATTGGTGGTTTTCATATTTAGAGAGTTTGAAAACAATGTAAAGATGACTCCAATGTTGTCCTTTTTCATAAGATTAGTCTTGTGAGGCCGAAAAAGAGATTAATTATCACTCGAAAGACGCCCTTTCATACCTTTTAACAAGTGGGAAAGGAAGTAATATCACTTGACAATCTTTTCATGTTTAGAGAGTCTGAAAAGGGTTTAAATAAGACTCCAGGGGGTTCCTTTTTCGTTTATCCATACGAGCCCATAAAAGAGATAAAAGGTTACTCGGTTACATTCTCATGGTTTTACGATCGTGAGAAAGAACAAAGACTAAGCTCGGTATTCTGCCCCCAGCTCGAAAGTTAGTGGCTTAACTTCATAATGATCATCAAAGGCTGGAGACATTCCCCCCCAAGCATCAAATCATTCACTGACTTTGAGGTTGTCACCAATTTCTGTACTAGATGGAGAAACAAGATACAGGTGGATGAAATGAAGGTTCAACTACGAGACCTAACGAAAGACTCGACTCGACATCTACAAGATTTGGTGAAAGACTCGACCTGATAGGAGAGGTGATTGTTTCATTTTTTAACGATCTTGACACAAGAAAAGAACTATGCTCAAGGCTCCGGGTTCAATCCCCATATGTTTGTTTCATTTTTTAATGAGCTTGCTACAGAGAGGAAAACTATGCTCATGAACTCTTCTTTATCAAGGCTTCCAAAAGGATAATTCTCTAGAAGGACACCATGTCAATGGACAAAACTCGGTCATGACTTCTAAGATATCTTCAGTGGATGGAAGAAGAATGCTCTAGAAGTAACACATGTCGAGGGTCATGACAGGGGTAAGGAGATCAAACTCCAATATCCTTACCGAAGAGACCACCATGTCAACTACCAGATCTAAGTAATCTTCATTGAGAGCTGAAGGCATGGGAGATAATGCCACATAATTGACCTGTGGTAGGGGTGATACCGACTGCATATAAGAACCGTTTAAGGGGGTCATTGGATTGAGGGTCATGTTAGGGCCAACAAAGGAAAGTTGATCAATAGCCACCATTCTTCCATCGTGTGGGAAATATATCACACAAAAAAGAGTGGATACAATAGCTTTCATGGAATAGAAATAATCTTGCCTAAGGAGTAAATCAAAATCCAAGGGGTTCTAGACTACCATAACATCAATAAAGATAGTTTTCCCTCCTAAAGTTACAAGAAATCAGGGAAGGATCCCTAAAGGGTGACTGGTTCTTTTGTTAAAAGTGGACAGAGTCTGGGTAACCGGCACAAGTTGAGGATAACCCAAATCTTTCCAAGCAATAGAGGACAAAATACTAACAGATGACCCTTCATCGATCAACGTATGAGGAACGTCCCAACCACAAAATTTTACTGTAATATTGAAAGGCATGTGAGAGGGAACACGAGGTCCAGTTAGCACACCCCAATCAAAAAGGATGGCCTCATTACTTGGAGGGGTTTTCGCAAGAAACAGAGGATTGCCCCTCGGCACAGGATATCTTGTATCAATGAGAAAAACATGGGCAGTATTAGGTTTACTCTCTAGAGGGAGAGTATGATCGATCAATGAAGGAATCAGATCAACCACTTTGACACTTGTCAGAGGAGGAGTGGGGTTGATTGATGATCTAACCGGAGCAACCACTTTGGAATTCTTCGGATGAAGAGTGGGACTGACCATAGACGAGACTAGATCAGTCACTTGGGTTTCACTTTCCAGATGAAAAGTGGGGTTGATTGATGACAGAACTAGATCATCTACTTAGGTGTGTGGTTCAATTGAGGATGAAACTAGATCAACCACCTGATCAACCAGATTGACCAGGAATGGAGACGGATTGACCAGTCCATCAACTAACGATGGTTTGGGGGAAAGCTTACGATAACCTTTTGGAAGTTGAATTTTTTCCAAAAGAGAACAAGCCTCGTTCATATGAGGACAAAGGTGAGAATAATGATCACCCTTACACAACATGCAAGGGAACTTGATAGTTGTCTTCTTCTTACCAACCTTGACGTCACTAGTTGACGGGGCATCACCAACATGACTAATAGAGGCTGATGATGAGGAGGACCACATTTCCAATACCTTGGGAATACCAGGGAACTCCCTCATAAATTGGCCACCCTTACAAATACTGCAAGGGAATTTAGGTTTTGGATTCTTCGTTTTAACCTTGTTGACCTCATCAAAACTACCAGAACTATTAACAGTATCTGGTTTCTTAGATCCAACATTTGATGTAGTTAGAGGCTTGGTCCCTTTTTGGTTCTTCTTCTTCTCTTTCTTCTTCTTCTTCTTCTTCTTATCAATCTGGCTACTCGCTTGAGAGCTTTCAGTAGGCGAAGAAGGAGAAATGGAAGGAGACTTGACAGGCGAAGCAGGAGAAAGGTCGACATGAGGTTGATGTGTGGGTGGTGTGCTAACACTTGAAGTCGTAGGTGCAACTAAAGAATTGGGAAGATTCGAGATCACTGGAGTGGGGAATAACCAAATCGGTAATCCAATGGTGAGTCCCGGAAGACTCAGTGTGTAAAAGTATGGAAGACCAAAGTTTCCAAAATAAGGAAAGGTGAAAGGGTCCCCAGGATAAGGGGTTCCTCCATTGGTACTCCCATGAGTTGATTCCATCAACACTGACTTGACCTAAGGTATACTAAGTAAAACAAACAACACACGCTAAAAATCTAGTAAGCAAGCAAGTAAACAAAACCTTCTCACGATGAGCACACTAGTTGGTGATGCAATCCAACGTTCTGGGAACAAAGTAATAAGGGACTGAGATAGATCAGGTGTAAAAGTTACGTTGACGACCTGCGTAATGGACTTACACCCTGGTGCAATATCCCACACATAATCGTGGGTATACCCTCCAAGGAGCCAGAGTGAGTCTCGCCAACGTCGATTCCAGGTACCGTGAAGATTTTCCCCTCCACAGTCACCTTGTGTAAAGAACCTAAAGAGATAGGCCACTAAGGTTACCAACCACAATAATGATGCTTGGGGAAACAGTCGACAGTCTGATCCACATGCAAGGGCACGGTATCTAGCCCAAAATCAACTTGAAAGGCTCCCACTCATCATTGTGGGTATACCTTCAAGCGACCCCCATAATATGCTCAATCTCTAGACCAAGACCAAGAAAATAGGGTGAGTAACTCTGCTAGTCTCAATGCGACCTCGTGATTGACCCTTGTGTGATAAGGGCTTCCCAGGACAAAATGCAACAATTGGATTTCACCACTCCCTAACAAAATATCCTATGTTTGTTTGCAGCTTTGGAAAGTTATCTTTCACACCTATTCCAAAGCCCTACACCTAATCTAATGTAGGTTTGCTACCAGAAAATATTAAATGTCTAATAAATTTTAGTTTAGTGTTTGATTTTAGGGGTTTTTTTTACTCAGAGGTGTATGAGAGTGAAGACTAATGATATTATGACTCAGTTCCCAAAACATGCATAAGAAATGATAAAAAATCTTTTCTTTCAATGAGTATCTAATTAAGGGAAGGAGAAGGATTTTCCTTTCACTGTCAAACACTAAGATGCAATGACCTCATGCAATAGTCCTCAATAAGGAATCCAATGCAATGCTAAAATGTTTATGTGTGACTGATAACTAGTAGACATAAATCTTCCTATGCTAATTAGACTTTGGGAGTTGTGAGATTTAAGCAATCTGGAAGCAAACTTAACATAAACCAAAAGACACCCTTGTTGTGATCAAACAGGAAACATAAAGACAAAAAATCAAAAGGAATGAGAAAGAGCTTGGACAAGATGACTCAAAGATCAGAAAGAAAAGTGCAAAAGACCTTTGAAACTCCTTACAAAGTTTTCACTCACTCAGATAAATGAGAAGAAAACGAAAAATTGACTTCAAATCGTGAAGAACAAAGAGTTATTGCAAAGCAAGGAAAAATGTCAAAAAATCCAAACAAAAGAGGATGAATGCTTAGAAAACAAGGTGTTTGAAGGCCAATACCAAGATGGACTGAGAGTATGAGACCCTGAGAAAATGCAAAAGGCAAAAAACTGAACCTGGAAATTGAAAAACTAGAGGGATTTTCACTGAAAATGGGGTAGCGCTCCCCCAAAAGGGGACACAAAGAGCTACAACATTTTGTGGAAGACTGCAAGGGAGTTCCAATGCTATGATAGCAAGGGTACGTGAGGGCTCTGCTGCAAAAGCTCAGAAAAATGCCCAGAAACTCAAAAGCTCAAGGAAATTCAGTCAATTAGGGTGATCATGATGACATAAAGAGGTAATCAAACAAATATAAGATTAAAAAATACAATATGAAGAAGGTCAAGTGAGTGGGAAAAGTGCCAAGACAAGACCTAGGAAAGGAAACAAATCTAGTTCCTTCCCCAGTGGAGTCGCCAATTTCTGTTGTAGGTAAATCCCTCTGCGGACAAGTGTATTCCCTCTTGGTCTCTAGAATCTTAAGGCCAAGAAAGAAAAGTTCTTAAAATGGACACTGGATTCCTTTTAGATCTAATCAGGTTAATGAATGAAAGAGAAGGAGAAAGATATGTACCTTATTAGCGACATTTTTCCTTACAAAGTCTAGGTTGAGCTTCGATCCTGAGCTCCCCGATAGGTCCTGTAAAACAAACAAAGGTACAAAATACTTCCTACTCTACTGAGATTAGCTCAAACATAGATCAATCTACTGCAGACAAACTCATGTGGAACAAGCACAATTTTGAAAGAAACATGCCAAGCATTGATTATTAATGAGAACAAGTATGAATACTTACAATCCTTTGGATGAAGGTGTAGAAGCTTCTTCCAATTATCCTTGTCCAACACCTTTTCTCAAACAATCTCCACTGATTGCTTTGATGACATCTCACTCATGAGATCATAAGTTTTATGTAATTCTTAATCTCCATTCTTATTGACTGTATGCTGCCTATGAGATCATAGGTTTCATACCTCCAATATTTTTCATGTATCATGTACCATGTACCCTTTCACCATAAGAAAGCCTCCTTATATAAACTTGGAGAGGTCTAACCACTTGAGAGATATTTGGGATAAGTTGAGGATTCCTCTCCTTCAGTTGAGGATCTTCCCTAACATCATGCCATGACCATCTATTCGAATCCAACCACCTTCAAAAATTGAGGGATTCTTCCTTGATTTGCCTCAACAAACCCAAACATTTCTTAGAAAATGGTAGCGCTCCCCCATAAGGGTGCACAGAGCACTCAAATGCTCCCCCAAAGAGGCCGAGGGAGAGCTAGCACTCCCTGACAGTGGGTAGTGGAGCGCTCCTCTCCAAAATTCATTTTTTAGTGGTTCTTTCCATGGAAAATGGTTTGTACTCCCTGTCAACTAATTTCTCTTCTTCCAAACTAGACTTTGAGGTGTCTTAAGTTTCTTTGTGATGTCGTTAGAGGCAAGACATGGGAAATATGGTAGTATGATGTTTGCAACACTTGTGACACTTGTAGTCAAGATGCGACACTTATGGACAAGATGCGACACTTACAACACTTGTAATGACGACACTTGTGACACTATCGAAGTGAGTAATTTTGAGGTGTAACATTGAATCCATAAAAGCCATTGATTTCTACTTTCTCTTGTTGAAGGAATTGATCAAACAACCATTAAACTCTATTCTTTGAAGCTTATACTAACTTCTACTAACTCTAGCTTATACTAATTCACTATCTAACTTCTTGTTGATGCAAATCGCTGCTACAATGATACCAATTCATACTAATTTGTTGCATACACTAACCTAATGCATAGCTAACTCACTCAAAAATTAATTGTGACACTCGCTAAATAATATACTTGATAAATGCTAAGTTTTCATTGTTATTTCATGTAATTATGAGAATTAATTCATTGTTATTGCACGCAATTCAACAAAGGTGATCTCATCCTAGCCTGTGATATCGCCCATGATACTCTTGACCATGGGAAATTCGACTCATTATGGCATGGACCCTACATCGTCCAACACTGCCTCACTAAAGGTGCATACATCTTGGTCTGTACATAAGGCTACCCTCTCAAAGAACCTGTCAACGGGTTGTACTTAAAGAATTTTTATGCCTAATTGTAATCCCCTACATTAGGTTTTTATTTGTACACATTTGTAGATTTTTTAGTCTTCTTTTTCTGCCACCACTCCTCATGTCTGATATATCAACCGTTTTATTGACAGATGCATCATCCATCATCCTATCACATCGGTCATGCTGATGGTGCCAACTGCTGGACCAAGAATCTCACTTTGGATTCTTGGGCCCTCTATACCCCCTCACATGTACTGCTCCACTCCAGTGGCATATGTTTGGGCTCATCCACCAACAACCAATTTGAATACGTCGTCGTCATTGGTCTCCTCGCCGAGGCCAGTCACCGCCACATTCGTCACCTTAGATTTCTATTAGATTCACAGCTTGTCATCCTGCAACTCAACCATGTATATCACGTTCATGATCCTTGCATCTTTTTCAAATACCTGCAAGTTAGAATATTATCTCGCAAATTTGATTCAATCACATTTACACATATTCCAAGACAAATTAATCAAGTATAAAATCACATGGATAACCTAGTATTAGATTGGCATTTATCACATTAAACATCATTTTATACATAAGCATCATACATTTGTCACAACACATAGAAAAGACATCATACACATAAAAACATAAACACATGGAAACATGAATGATCCAAAAATATATTCATATATATATAATCAAAGTGTCATCAGTGTTTACAAAAATACATTGATCCGTAGGATCTTTTAATGACTATGGTTGAGTTTTAATTTTGCTTGCATTAATTAACCATTTGAGAAACTTAGTGAAAGAATGAGGAAAGAAGAGGAATTATGACATCCATATACACATTTGCAGATCTGAAATGAAAGAATAAACAACAAACCATAACACGCATATTGATAATGGAGTTCGACCCAACTTTGCCTACGTCTCCGGGTCTTTGTCTCTGTGGGGGAGGCTTCTTTATTTCTGTTCAAAAGCTCAAAAGTACATCGCTGCAGTGCCAATTGGCTACAAGAATGATCTGGTCACACTCTCTGAGATTTCTAGAACCCTACAAAGAAAACAACATGCAAAACAGACGTCCGGAGCTCCCAGAAATGGCCCGACAATGTCTGCTCCTCAAAATCTTCCCTACATAAAAATGGCTTTGGCTTGGATTCTCCTCAGCATAACTCTGCTCTGACTGCTTCTTGACTATCCTCCATGGCCTCAAACAGGCCTGGTTTATATAGATCTGAAGTTGGTTGCTCATCTCCAACTTCCTCCCAAAATTTGGGCTCCAAAAATGCCCAATATCTCCCAAAAATGGAGAAAATGCATTAATATCAGGCATAAAATCAAAAGAAATCCCAAAACATTGGTATAAAACCCAAAAATGGAAAAAAATTGGGCGCAGCTCCCTTTTGGCATGCGCCCTAGTCATATGGGGCCTCCACATGGCCACGCGTTGGCCCTCTCCCGGTTCTAGCTCCTAGTCGTGGCGTTATAGTATAAAACCTCTGGTTGTTACCAACTACCTGCGCCCTGTTGGGTGGATAGGCCCCTGGTCTGTTGGCGGTGATTCTGTGTTGGCGCATGACCAGGGGCTAAGCCCTTATCCAAACCTTCTGCCGAATCCCCGCCGCGCTCGTGGTTACATGGTATGGTCACGATGGTTTTGTTTGCACCGAGGGCTTGGGCTAAGCCCCGACCCTTTTCCCTGCGGATTGAACCATCAACCAAACATAAATACTATTATTTCCATATGCATAACAAGAACCATACGGTGGGCTGGTGGGCGGTTATCCCAGCCCTTCCAGTCTACAACCGAAGGGGAGGTCGTCGGTTCGACTCCCGGCCAAGCCATAAACTTTTACATATAAAACCAACAACCAATCATGGGGTGCCATGTGGCAGCCCATGACTGGGCCACGTTGCACCTCAACAACCAACCAAAATATGCCATGTGTCAATTACTGATTATCCCACATGCTTGCCATGTCATCTGTCGTATTTCCCTGTCATCCTGCCACGTCAGATGCTGAAGTCATCCGTGCCACGTGTCACCCCTGCATTGGTCCATCCGTACGCCAAATCAGCATACCACGCTTTGCCACATGTCATCACCCGAGGATGCCATGTGTCATCTTTTGGAACTACCATGTCACCTGTATGGACCGTACGGTCTGCACAGTCAGCATGCCACGTGGACTGTACGGACTGTACAGTCATCCCTTTTTTTTTTACCTGTTTGACTTTTCAGACAGAACGCGATATCTTGCTCATACGGAGCCCGTTTGATGAAGTAAATATACCACCGGAATCAGGAAAACGAGACAGATGCAATGGCACTAGTTTCGTTACATTCCGAGCACTTTCATTTTTGAGCATTTTTAAACCCTGCCAGGCTTCTGGATCCGATTTCGGATCACACCTCCCCACAAAAAGACCTTTTGGTCCCCAAAAGGTTACTGACCAGTCAACAAGCTTGGGATAGGCCACCCAACTTTTCCTCTGTCTCTGAACTCTGTCCTATGCACCTGTCTCATCAAGATCAACTGTAACACAATCATGACAACTGACAGTATATTATTAGCCATTTGAACCCTGTTACATCTTACTGAAGCCACTATCATCCATGTAGAAAACATTGCTGATGACAGCATCAAAAAGACGACTGCAAATGAACTGATATACTTGAAATATTTGCACGACATGAGCTTATCTTGAAGAAATTTATGATTGATTTTCCATTCAACAACCATGTCTTGTTCTTACTTAAGATCAATTACTTCATTTGAAACAATTATTGGTTTGTCGCTTGCTTGCACTACCTTCTTTAATTGTTCCATTGTTTGAAGTGTTTTATTGCTTTAACATGATGAGCATGAACCACATAATCATGACCTGCTTTAGTGAATTGATATTGATTCTTTGTCCTATGGAAGATTTCCTTACGATCATATAAGTATGGAATACCTAAGACCATTCCACATTCTCTTAATGACACAACATCACAAGTTACTTCATCCACATACTTAGATGAAATTGCAAATTTGATTATGCACTGCTTTGTTATGTGTATCTGATGATGATTGCTTATCCATTTAAGTGTGTAAGGCTTATGATGTAGTTGTGTTTTTAACCCCAATTGCTTAACCAATTCTTCTGAGATTAGATTAGATTGAATTCCACTGTCGATTAATGTATCTATCTTAGTATGTCGCATGATTACCCTTATATGAAACAACTTGCTTCTACAATCAATGTCTTCACCAAATTTACCTGTCATACCAACTAATGAAATCTTCGACTCATCACCTGAATCCGATCCCAAGTCTGTGGGTTTTGATGTCGTTGCCGCTATTTGCGTTCCCTTCTTTTCTTTGAACCACTTTGGCCTCTTCTCAGGATGCAACTGCCAACATTTGTCCTCATCATGTCCCTCTTTCTTGCAATGTTTGCAAGAGGGCTTTCCTTCCTTCTTTGTCACTGCATTTTCATTCTTTCCATGCCTTTTCCTCTTGTTTTCTTTCCTTGAAGACGATGATTCCCCTGACACACCTTCTTTCCCTCCTTCAATATATGTAGCTTGAACAGAAACCTCATCAAGGTTAGTGGGTCCAAACATGAAAACAGTGTTTCTAATATGCGCAGGCAAACCTCCTATATACTTCATAAGGGTTTCTTGTGTTTGCAAAGGAATGTCTAACATTAATGCCATTTTTCGAAATCCATCGGTGTATTCTTGCACTATTTGTCCTTTTCTTAGTTTTAAATATTGCCATTCAATTATTTCTTTTTCTTTATAACCCAAAGGATAGAATTGTTTCCTAAGTGCAGAAATGAAACTCTTCCATGATGGAAATACATTACCCACATCTTGTGTTCTTTTTTGCAGCTTGCTTTGCCACTAGATAAGAGTTGTACCTGCAAGTCTCAAAGATGCCAACTTAATTTGTGTAGACTCATCCTTGATTTGTTGCACACTGCATTATACTTCCATATGCCTGATCCAATTGTCAAGTTTTTCTGCATTTACTTCACCATCATATATGGACAACTCAAATTTTACATCAAGTTTTAACAATGGCATTTCATGTTTACTCTTATGAACATTTTTCTTCCCATTAGATTTAGAAATTTAACTTGAAGAATAAGGAGAAGAAGGAGGTGTTGATCGAGGTGAAGGAGGAATGTTGGGATGGGCGTCTTCCTCTTCACTTTTTCCCTTTGAAGAATTACCCAAAATTTGTCTTTTCCGTTCCAAGTAATCTTCGTACAAAAGTTTCACCATCTCCGACATAGCATGGAATGTTTTCCAGAACTCTTTCTCATCTTGAGAAATCCCTTCTTCCGATTCCATCTTCTCGCTGTGAGAAGCTCTCTTTCTCAATCCAATTAATGGATTCTCTGCAACAAGCTCGCCTTCACCACACTGTAGCTTTTCCCTGGTTAACATGCAAAA
>JZKD02S2178099.1:106923-118033 GCA_000966675.3 Picea glauca | reverse complement strand
GGTAATCAAGTGGTTTCTACCATGTTCGACTTCGACACATGTAATCACATGGTCAGATTCGTACTTTGGGTGACGAGATTGAATACCCTGGATATTATCTTTGCGATCCAGGTTGCGATGGAGTATTTATTATTTGCAACACATAGATCCACTGTGTATGTTTCGTGGCTATGTCGTCTTGACTGAAAATTTGTCGCACAGATCCACAGTGTATTCAGGTGGTTGTGCTATGTTATGACTGCATGGATCCACAGTGTATGATTGGTGGCCATGAATTTTGGGTATGATGTCATCAGTCTATGATTTGAGTATGGGAATGACTACCTCAGAATTGGTATACATGATATTCTACTGATGCTTGGATGTTTGCAGGTCTCTGACTAGATGTGCTTTTGGTTCTTGACACACACATGCAGCTTACAAAGTCTATCGACTGTCACTGGTTCCACTCTTAGACTTTGGGGGGCATTCTGTTATCCACATTTTTGGTCATCGAGATGATGTCATGATAATGTCATGATGATAGAAAATCAAACTCTTCAATAAGAACATTTTCCTGAGAAAGGTTACACTTGTCAGTTTCCAAAAATCATATTTTGAAGATAGTTCGTAGGCTGCATATATACTCTCCTGTGAGAATACTTCATTCCCGCAGGCTGCATTCAGCTTGGGTGCGAACTTCTTGCACTATACTCATGGATAGGGTGCGAACATGTTTTTAAAGGAGGAAAATGGATAAGTTCTCGATCCTTCTAGAAGGAATCTTCTAGAAGGATGAGTTGGCTTTCGAATGGTTGGCAAAGTACTGACTTTCCAGATATCTTGGGATCATTCCCTATCCAAGTAACTAATCAATCTTCTCCTATATATTGAGGAGATTGCTCATGGAAAAGGTTAGAAGCAAGCTAGCAAGAGATTTATTGGAGAATTAGTGCAAGACTGTATGGAGGACTGATGCTACAGCAGCAAGAGACAATAGCAAGGTCATCATATGTGGTTGATTTTCTTCATGCATGAGCAAGTGTGTGTGTCAGATCTAGGAGCCATCGAAAGGAGACCTACGACATCAAGGCTCAGGTTGTAAGTTTCACTTTCAATTAATCAATACAGTAATATGTCCCTTTCCCATAAAGATGATGTCACTTTATTACATAATTCCTTGATCATATGTATAGACTAGCCATTGAATATATTAAAATGCCTTTACTTCGATTGGTTTGTACTGTTTGTACTATTGTGATCTGAATGGTGCAAGAGCATTGGAGCGAAGCTTGGAACAACAGAGATAAGGAAAGCGTTCATAAGGTATGTCCACAATCCTTACTCCTTAATTCATTTAATAGGCTAGATCTAGGGAAAGTGTATTATTCTGTCCTGTTTTGTTCTAGATCCAGGCGGATCTAGGGAGATTGTTCTATGTCCGCACTCATGAATTTATCCTTAAATAGCATCAAGAACTTCAAAAAACATTTGAAAAGATGGAACAAATCCACTTTTGGAAACATACTCCTCAGGAAGCAGGAGATTGAGAGCCAACTCGAAGAAATTCAACAAACTTTCATAACAGGGAGCCAAAATCAGAACCTAGCACAGGAAGAGGAACAACTAATGGCGGATTTGGAGGCCTGCAGGGAACAAGAAGAGATTCTATGGAAGCAAAAATCCAGGGTCCAATGGCTTAAAGAAGGGGAGCGCAACACAAAAAATTTTCGCAGGGCGATGACACACCGCAGATATATCAATCGCATCACCCAGATGGAGGACTATCAAGGCATCCCAATATGAGAACATGACCAAATAGCGGAAGAACTTAACTCCTTCTATCAAGATCTCCTCACAGAGACCAATACAAACAGGGAGGAGGCCATTCAAAAAGTCACCCGGCACATACCCAGGCTGATTACTTCTGAGCAGAACAAAGCACTGATAAGGCCAATTACTCAGTTTGAAGTGGATTCAACAGTAAAGGAAATGCCCCCAGGTAAAGCGCCAGGCCCTGATGGCTTTACTACAGATTTCTTCCACTATTGCTGGGACATGATCAAGGAAGATGTCTGGATGGCAGTAGAAGAATCCAGAACATCTGGTCAAGTTCTCTCCGCTTTAAATGCAACTTTCATCACTCTCATCCCCAAAGAGGAACGAGCCACTCACCTAAAGTAGTTCAAACCGATCTCCCTCTGTAATGTCATTTATAAAATAATTACAAAGGTCATTGCCAATCGTCTCAAACCGCTCCTGTCGTTCATTATCTCTAATGAGCAATCTGGCTATGTAGAGGGAAGACAAATCATGGACAGCGTCATACTGGCCAATGAGGTGATCCACTCCTTAAAGACGTGCAAAATACTAGGTATGCTTATCAAACTCGATCTCTCAGAAGATTTTGATAGATTAAGCTGGCAATACTTGCGGTCGGTTCTGGAATCCTTTGGCTTCACCAACCACTAGGTCAACTGGATTCTCAAGCTCACCTCATCTCCCTTCTTTTCAATTCTTGTCAATGACACACCCTCCCGACCTTTTTTCTCCACCAGGGGTATTAGGCAAGGCGATCCTCTTTCTCCTTTCCTCTTTGTAATCATGGCAGAGGGATTAGGTCGCTATCTCAAAGTAGCAGTCCTTGAAGGTTCACTTACTGGGCTGCCACTCCATAACCTTCACCCGGTGCCCTCACACAGCCAGCTTGTCGATGATACCCTCCTCATGAACAACCCCACAGTTAGAGAAGCCACCAAGCTCAACTCAATCCTCTCTGACTTCTCGGAAGCCTCAGGCATGCTGCTTAACCTGGATAACTCCAAACTCTATTTTTTCAACATGCCAGCCTCAGTTCAGGCTCACCTTTCAAGACTCCTAGGCATTGCCAAGAGCTCCCTCCCTTCCATTTACCTAGGCATTCCCCTAACCAGAGAGTCAACGAAATCTATTTCATGGGATAGCCTGCTCTTATCCATAGCTAACAGGCTGAACAATTGGACCTTCAGACCTCTGAATATTGCTGCCAGACTGGTCCTGCTTAAGTCAGTCCTACAAGATCTGCCCACTTATCTCTTTATTTCTCTGGCAGTGCCCATCTCGGTCATCAAGGCCATTAGGAGTCTCCAAAGAAACTTCTTATGGAAGGGACACCAAAATAATAAGAAATGGGCTTTAGTTGGATGGGACAAACTTTGCAAACCCAAAAAGTTCGGAGGGTTGGGAATTCGAGATCCGGGGAAGATTAACCAGGTCATGGGAGCCAAGATGTGGTGGAGGTGGCTACAACATCCGAAAGAACTCTGGGTGCAGATCTGGAAGAAAAAGTATGCCACGAACGCAGAATCTGACCAACTAATCAGATTTAATGAACAGATACAAGGATCCAACGTTTGGAACACTTCCTGGCAGAATCGCCCCCTGATTCAGTAGCATGCCTTCTGGGAGGTAAGAAACAACGAAAATGCACTCTTCTGGCAGGAATCTTGGCAACAACTACCCCCTCTTGATGATTTGGAAAGCCTCTACCCTCTCAAACATAGGCTACAGCAAAACATCTTCAAAAATGTTAATGACTTTTGGCTCCCAACTCAAGGAAGGAAACCCTGGAGACAATGGAAAACCAGCAGAATAGATTTACAGATTATGGAGGATTTCAACCTTCTACCATGGCAGGAATGTATGCTACACAGAAAAATTCCAATTAAAGAAGGACCGGACATACTTCGATGGGGCCACTCCACTTCAGGCATCTTTTCAGTCAGGGAAGCTTACCACCTACAAGGGAATCATCTAAACCAAACTCCTGAAACCATCTCGAGCAAAGTCAGGCAACCTTTTCTCTGGCCCAAGGTCTCCTTTTTTCTTTGGCTTACAGCTCAAAACCGCATCCTCACTTGAGATAACCTCCTAAAGAAAGGCTTTACAGGCCCCTCTAGATGCACCCTCTGCCAACAAAGCGAGGAAACCATGGAACACCTCCTCAACAAATGCCATTACAGTTAACAGATTTGGGATTGGGGAGGTCAAGCCATGCGACGCTCCCAGCAAAATCGAGGTAGTATCTGGGATACCTTAGTTAATTGGGAAACAATCTCCTTCCACAATCCAATTCTCTAGCGTATCTGGCAGTTGCTCCCGGGCTTGACACTATGGGCAATCTGGAAAGAAAGAAATAAGAGAATCTTCAACTCTAGACCGTCCCATTCTACCATTACTTGGGAGAAGGTTAAGCGGCTTATCTGTGAAACCGTCCATAGCAAATCCTAGCTCCATGAAGATTTGTAGTGCAAGCCCGAGGAGGAGATTATTCTTAAAGACGGGGACTTGCAAATGCGCATGCAAACACAAGGGAAGACCAATAACGGGCGAGCTAACAGTCCCACGGTATGGACTCCACCCCCCTCCGGCTTCCTCAAGCTTAACTTCGATGGGGCCTCTAGGGGTAACCCTGGACCAACTGGTTTTGGGGCCGTCCTTCGGAACCACACGGGTAAGATTATTCATATGATGGCAGGCTTTTTGGGCGAAAACATGAACAATGTGGCAGAGCTCACAAGCCTGGTCAGAGGCCTCCAAGACGTTGTTCAACACCAGTACCATCGGCTGGTCATTGAGGGAGACTCCCAAATTATAATTCAACTCATCTCCAAAATCCTTCATGGTGAGCCCCCCTGGCGGATCTCCCCCACCTGGAGACTCTCTGGACTTCTGGAGGACTTCGGAGATTTCATCCACCCCAATCTCATTCTAATCCCCTCTCATGTAAAATGAGACACTAACAAGGTTGCGGATCACCTGGAAAATACTGGAATTGACTCAAAGTCAGAACTCATATACTGGCAGGCCCACCTCTTTGATGATATAGACCTCTCAAGGCGATGCAGAGACCTTGCAAGTAGAGACTTCCCAGCCCCGAATGGGGTGACAAGCGACACTCTTGTGACACTAGGCTTAGCACTAAGCCATGGCATAAATGCCGATGGCCGACACCCACAAGCCTGCATTTACGATGGTGGACGGCCATAGCTGCAGCTATACGACGGAGGGACACCTCCCTCGCGCGATCACTCTCACTCACAGCGCACTCAGCGTGACAGGGTTCAAGGGGGATCAGGTGACTTCGGCCTCTGGTAATTTGATTTCTTATGTGCTTGGATAGAGTGGGTCTGCTCCTGCTTCGGCTCTCCTCTTTGCATGGGCGCTCGGGTGCAGTCCTGTACCCCTCTCTTCTTGGCTCACTCCCATCTCGTTGCATTTTGGTGAGGAAATTTATGGCATTTTTCTTTTTTATGTGCCTGGACAGAGTCGATCTGCTCTTGCTCAAGCTCTCCTCTTCTTTTGGGAGCCCTGGAGCAACCTGGCATCCTTCTCGTCCTGGCTTATTCACTTCTCGCTGCAACCCCTCTGTACATTCATCTATTCCCCGGCAACTATGGCTAGAAAGCGGGGCAGGCCTCTCCGTGGCTCAGCCTAGTACACCCACAAGGCGCAGCGACAAAGGAAAGAAAAGTTGGAACGTGCTCTGGCAATGGCGACCTCCATTCTCCGGAAGAAAGCTTGGGCTGAGAAATCAGCGCTGCTTGCCATCATTGCAGAGACGGGAGCCGGTTGCAGCAGCGAAGCCACGACAATTAAGCCAGGAGATAGGCAGGAGGATGGGGCTGAGGACGCGTTTCCCACCTATTACGTGGAAGAAGATCCGTTCATGGAGGATCTGTCGACTACCTAGGAGCCTCAGGCCATGGAGGCGACTCACCGGGATGAAAGCAGCCCAAATTTCTCTCTGGCAGATGATATCCCCGGCTGCATTGTTGAGGAAATTCCTTGGTCGGGTGACTACAGCCCCACTAGCCATGATATGCAGGTAACCGGAGCAGACGTGAATGCGGACAACAATCGCTCGGTGAGGAAGGATGAAGTGGATGGTGCAGAGCAGATGGAGTTTGACGCTGGAATTGGAGAGACCGTGGAATTGAGGGATTTACCCCTCAACGACGTGGGTGATGGTTTGCATGGCTCTCTCCTCTGTGCAGAGCATTTGGCTCTAGTGTTCGAACTTCGAGGCCACATGGCAGACCTGGAGCATAGAGCCCTTCTCATGGGCCAGTGTCTGGACCTGCTCCTTGATGCGTACTCCAATGTTCCAGCTAAGCGGAAGTGCCCTCTCTGCACGCAGGCATTTGCCATCCCGGCTGGGTCCACGTGGCAGACAAGCAAGGGCGACAGGTCACCGGGTATCTAGGTCTTTATGCTTTTCTTGGATCTTAGTTTTATCATGTTATTGTTTTATGCCTATTTGGACTATAGCCATCTGTCCTGGTTTCCTCCGGGCAGGACAGATGCTACTTTGTTTCCTATTTTATCATGCTACTGTTACATGCTCTCCACTTATGCTGGTTTCCGGTAATCGGCATCATTTTTGGTGACTCGGACCTATATCACTGTATATTTTGTCAAAGTTTCTTCGATAATTTAATATAGCAGGTTCCACTTTTTTACTTGAAAAAAAAAAAATTTACCGATCCTGATACGTGCTAAAGATACAATCAACCTGAATTAAGTCATTAGTTTGATGGTATGTTGAAAAGGCCTCACACCTGCGATTGAAAAGATGCCCATGTTATATTTTCTACATGTGGTCAAGTGTGCAACTTCAACACTTCATATTTTTTAAGATATGCATGTTAAATCTTAAGACATGCATGTTAGATCTTACTTTTGGCTCAACTGCTGCACTCTCATTTTCACATCTATTAACTGGGTTTGAGCAAAACAAAAATGCTAAACATTTTCATATGTTTACTTAAATTATCTGTCTTGGTACATTCTGAACATATTGGCAGCATGAATCCAATTATAAGTTACAAAGATATGTTGAAAGGGCCTCACACCTGTATTTCAAAAAGATATCCATGTTATATTTTATACATATAATCAGTTATGCCTCTTCTACCAAAATAGAAAGAATTTTTGGATAATCCATGGTTCATAGGGATGTCTTCTTTTATGTTGTATGAGAGTATCAATATAAATTCTCCAGAAAATGGAACAAATAAAACTAGAGAAGAGAACTGTCCCTAGATGAAATCTGCAACGTACTAGTACTCATAAGTTCCCATTAATCATAATTCATAAATGACACCAAGGTTATTCTGTTTGGCCACTGATGGTACAAAATTCATGACCCAGACATAAATAATCATTACCAAGGCAACAACAAAACCTCCTAATCCAGCATTCATTTCCAAGGTATTTCGGTATCTTCCTTGGCCCAGTTATTCTATAAGCCTCTTATTGTTTGCTAACCTATCATTCAACATTTAGAATCCTCATTGAAATTTTCGTTGTAACTCGTAGAATACTACAATTCCTTATTCAAGGAGGAACAACTATTATACATCTTGGCCATTTTCTAAGGTTCCTTATGCAACTGCAATGATATTATTAACCTCTAGTATATCATAGTCTAACATTTCATCCCTAAAATTGCCATGAGGATGCCATGATTTCGGTCCCAAAATATTAAAATGATTCCAAGTTGGAAATGCTTCTAGGCCATGATGAATATTAAGATGAGAATGCATATAAAAGGAGAGAGAAAAAGAACAAGTTTCATATCTAGAAATGAATGCACCAGTATATATATCCACAACACAATCGTTAGATTACTTCAAATCCCCTGTTAAAAATGTCAACATGTGAATCTATGAATGCGACGAGGCCTTCTCAGCTAAAGCATCAAGGGAGGGGGAAGGAGATTCTATTCTCTTGGGTTTTCTGCAGACTTTCTAAATTCTAAAAAACTGGAAATTACTAGATGGCAAACTAGTTTCCAATTAGGTACTTTTGGTCCAGAAAATAATGTGAACTGAATGAATGAATTTATTTATTTTTTCTTAAAAAAAAGTGGCAGGCAAGTTGGATCGGTTGGAGGTCTTGCTGGTAATCACCGTCTTTACAGTAAAATTCTGAAACTATAGTTTGTGTTCCTTTCTTTAAAACAGTGACGTGTATGCTGGGAAGAGAATCTCACCATTGCATTGGCTCCTTGAAAAATCTCTTTTATTTCATGGTCACCTGCTGAAGCCTCTACACCTGCTGAAGCCTTTACTATAAGTCTGGGCCAGGCCATCGATTCTGTCTAGATTTGAATGTTGTGAGCACCATCTCATGACCAGATAATTTTATTGGTATACAGATCCCCTGCTTCCTCATTTTTATATCTCTAGACTGTGCCTGTTTCCATGAATATTCTGCTTTAAAACTTACATAGGCTTGCCGCCCTGCTGTGCATGTTGCAGAATTCTCACAATATTTCCGAGTCAAGATTAGCCAGAAATTTGACATTCTGGGCAATTGCTTTTTTTTTCAAAAAATTTATCGAATAAACACAGTTCATTTCAAATCCGAACATGGGCGCGGAGGGAGAAATGTACAGCTTGTTCTAGGGAAAAAAATCCATCTCATTTCAAATTCGAAAATGGGCACGGAGAGGCGTGCACGACCTTCGAAAATGAGTGCTCACGGTGTTAAGTGTTACACCGTCGGGTTGAGTGAACCATCGAAGGATCGATAGGAGTCAGAAAAGAGCGGATGGTAGCATGGATGAGTGGCTGCTTGATGTATTCATGGATGTGCAAGGGTAGCAGATCAGAGGATGGTGGTGCATGGCATACGATTTCATAGCTATCACATGAGCATATCCATTCACTGACAGAGTATTAATGACTCTGCAGTAGGTTGGATATTGCTTGCTGTCACTGTGGGTTAACTTTGAAAAAAGTTATTCAACAATTTCCATTTATATGGTCCCACTTAGTCGTCGACCTCTACACACAACTTCTTTATATATGGACCTCTTTCGACAACTAACTCACACACAACTTCTTTATATGTGAAAAACTCTCAAAAGCTAACTCACGGGCTTTGAGAGAATTTGTAATCGAAAAGGAAGAAATGGATTTTCTTCTTTTGATATTAGTGATTCTGTCCATGGCTACCTCTGTGCCTGCAGCAACCTCCAACCTATATTCCCATACCCACCATCAATATCTTCATTCCCGTACTCATCGTTTATATG
Organism: Picea glauca; assembly: GCA_000966675.3. Classification (NCBI taxonomy): domain Eukaryota; kingdom Viridiplantae; phylum Streptophyta; class Pinopsida; order Pinales; family Pinaceae; genus Picea; species Picea glauca. The sequence continues at coordinate 108,972 of JZKD02S2178099.1, read as the reverse complement.
ACCACATGGCCACTGAATTAACTTCTCTTCAACCTCAACCTCAGCCTCATTCTCCCTCAGAGGAGGCTGAATTCGTATTATCATCAGTGGACGCCTACGATAAAAGGGACCTCGATGCTCTCTTGTCATTCAGAAATGCCATCACACGGGATCCATATGGCTTGCTCTCCAACTGGACCGCGGAAAACTCCGAGAACATATGCTCTTGGTATGGCATTCGCTGCATACTACACACCACAAGAGTGGTCTCCATTGACCTCACCGTTGACGTCAGCTATAATTCAAGACTCTATAAACCATGGTTGGAAGGTACCCTTTCTCTGTCTCTGGGTAACCTCTCATTATTGAACACTCTCAATCTTTCTAATAATGCTTTAACTGGAAGAATTCCACCCGAGTTTGGCCAGCTTAAAGCATTGCAAGTACTTGATCTTTGGTTAAATTATATCAACGGTTCTATTCCAGTCGAGTTGGGGCAGCTTAAAGTGCTAAGAACATTGGACCTCAGATGGAATTCGCTCCACGGTTCTATTCCAGTCGAGTTGGGCCTGATGCAGAAACTGGAGTATCTGAGTCTCGATGGCAACGATTTCTCAGGCACTATGCCGCCTCATTTGGGTAATTTGTCACACCTTCCACATCTATCTCTTTCCAGCCTTAACATCTCCGGTTCTATTCCTTCTGAAATATTTGGATTTCCCCTCTCCTATCTATCCCTTACTTTCAACCTCATAGGGAGCATACCTAAATCCATTGCTAATTTGACTAGGTTAACCTACTTATCTCTTAGTGAAATGGGAGTCACTACCATACAGGTAAACATTGCAAATTTGACAAAGTTGACTGATTTAGATCTCTCGGGAAATAGACTTACTCTAAGCGTATTTAAACCCATTTTCAATTTGATTCAATTAAATACACTAGATCTTTCTTCAAATAGCTTTAATGGTAGCTTTCCTATACCTCTTACCAATTTGAGTCAATTGGTTAACCTAGATCTCAGTGATAATAAATTTATTGGTAGCATACCTCAAGTCATAGGAGAGCTTCATTCGTTGCAATCTTTATTTTTAGATTCAAACAAATTCAGTGTTCAAATCCCATATAACATTGGTCAATTAAAGGCTCTTAAAATCTTGAGTATATATAATAATAGTTTTTATGGGAGTATCCCTAAAAGTATTAATGATTTGGTTTCACTTGAGATATTACAACTATTAAAAAACAACTTGGAGGGACCTATATCTATAAAGGGCATCTACAATTGCAATGCTTTATATATTTTATCTGCTCATTCTAATAAAGTTTTTGGAACTCTACCCTCATGGTTGGGTAACTGTACCAATCTTTCAATATTGGATTTAAGGAATAATGGATTTACAGGTGAGCTTCCTTCATACTTCACAGAATTTAGTAACTTGAAAATTTTAAATGTTGGTTATAATGATCTCCATGGCACAATTCCTCAGTGGATCACAAATATCACATCGTTGTATGTGTTGGATTTATCCAATAATAGATTCAGTGGGAGAATACCATCTCATCTTGAGAGACTGCAAGGATTTGCAATAAATGGGTTTTCAGAAGGGATTACATATTTTATTGATGAAATGACAATTGACATAAAAGGAATTGAGTATACTATGAGATATATGTTGTCTACGAACATTATCTTCAATTTGTCAAGGAATAATCTTATGGGAAAAATCCCTGTAAGCATAGGAAATATGAGTGGCTTGCGGCTACTCAATTTATCTGGGAATCAACTAAAAGGGAAAATACTAGCATGTCTTGGTGAGATATCTTCTTTGGAGGAGTTGGACTTGGCCACAAATAAATTGTGGGGAGCAATTCCTCAAGAGCTCTCCAAATTATCAATGTTGGCTTCTTTCAATGTTTCATCTAATAGCCTCTGCGGACCAATCCCCAAAGGAACACAATTTGACACTTTTAATGAAACTTCATTTCAAATGAATAAGTGCTTATGTGGGTTCCCTCTACCACCATGTAATGAAATGGATAAGCCAAAGAAAACAAAGGTTAAAGGAA